>CAUYQU010090599.1:0-47745 GCA_963574635.1 Cheracebus regulus
AAAACCTAAGCAATACTATCAGGACCACCCACACATAGGCAAAGACTTCATGACTAAAACAGCAAAAGTAATTGCAACAAAAGCCAAAATTGACAAATGGGATCTAATTAAACTAAAGAGGTTCTGCACAGCAAAAGAAACTATCATTAGAGTGAAAAGACAACCTACAGAATAAGATAAAATTTCTGCAATCTCCCCATCAGACAAAGGTCTAATATCTAGAATCTACAAGGAACTTAAACAAATTTACAAGAAAAAGCAACCCCATCAAAAAGTAGGCAAAGGACATGAACAGACACTTCTCAAAAGAAGACATTTATGCGGCCAACAAACATATGGAAAAAAAAAATTCATCATCACTAGTCATTAGAGAAATGCAAATCAAAACTACAATAAGATACCATCTCATGCCAGTTAGAGTGGTGATTATCAAAAAGTCGGGGAACAACAGATGCTGGTGAGGCTGTGGAGAAATAGGAACTCTTCTACACTGTTGGTGCAAGTGAAAATTAGTTTACCCAAAGATTATAAATAATTCTACTATAAAGACACATGCACACCTATGTTTATTGCAGCACTATTTATAATAGCAAAGACTTGCAACCAACCCAAATGCCCATCAGTGATAAACTGGATAGAGACAATGTGGCACATATATACCATGGAATACTATGCAGCCGTAAAAAATGATTTCATGACCTTTGCAGGGACATGGATGAAGCTGGAAACCATCATTCTCAGCAGACTAACACAGGAACAGAAAACAAAACACCGCATGTTCTCACTCATAAGTGTGAGTTGAACAAAGAGAACTCATGGACACAGAGAAGGGAATATCACACACCGGAGCCTGTCGGGCTGGGAGGCAAGGGGAGGGATAGCATTAGGACAATTACCTAATGCATGCAGGGCTTAAAACCTAGATGTCGGGTTGATAGGTGCAGCAAATTACCATCGCACATGTATACCTATGTAACAAAACTGCATGTTCTGCACATGTCCCAGAACTTAAAGTAAAACAAAACAAAACAAAAATCTTTTTAATATAAACTATTAAACCAGTCTTAGTTATGTCTTTATTAACAACATGGAAAAAGACTAATACATATTCCATGACCTTGGGTTTACTTACTTGAACAAGCATAACAAATAATTTCAACCTCATAGAGTTACTGTGAAAATCAACCTGGATAACCTATGTAAAGTGTTCTGTGCATGGCAAGCCCTCCATACGTATTGGCTAAATTACTGGGAAGTAGGTTCATCATTCGGCGTTGGAGTTAAATGAGCCCGCCACTGGGTTTATTCCTCAGTTGAGACTGTTAGTGGTTATGGGGATGTAAGCATTACACAGCATTAAATTGTCTTATTCTGAGTCATACATTGTTTAATTTATACTCATAATATACTGTTGGTTGGTGAGAGGAAGCATAAGGAGCATTGATGTGCATGCATTTTCACCGGATCTTTAAGATGCAATCATCTGATCAAAACTCTCATAGAGCACATCAAGGTGTCTCTAGTGCCTTGAAAACCAATGTTAAAAAGAGAAAATTCAGTGATGATTACATCCAATTTGATTTTCAATTTGGGGAAATAAACACTATCTTCACAAGCAACATGGTGTTATATGTGGAGAAGTACTTGCAAATGGAATACTGAAACCACCTCTCTTATTTCATCTTTTGGAAAAAAAACTTAAAAATAAATAAATAGTTTTTTAAGTGCCAAATGCAATAATTCCAGATATCAGGTTTAAAAGGTAAGTTTTAATTTAATAGCTTAATTTCCATCTGAAATCAATTATTAAATGGCGTGTGCCAATTGCAAATGGAAAAAGTAAAATTTGTCTATATGGATTATGAATACTCTTGAAGGTGATGCTAAATTAGCTATATATTATAATATGTCATAGTTTACTGATCAAAGATAAAATATTGTTTTTACCTTAATTTATTTTTTGTCACAATAAAAACTTAGAAAATATTTTGAAAAAATCCCAAGAGGATTTTCCAAAATCATATATGATTATGAAATAAGTTCATGTGGTAAAAAATCTGGGAAAAGCTCTATTTAATAAAAAAAAATTGTAGAGACATAACTCAGATTCTTGGACCTGGTCTGTTAATTTTGGGAAAAATTTGAAATGTCAGTTTTTTGAGTTTGATTATAGCACTTAATTGTGATAATCACTGCTAACTCTGTCCCACAACCTTGCACTCATCTTTTAGAGAACATATTTTCCAGGAAAGACTTAAATTTGCTTTGTAAAACTTGCTGCAACATGCTAGTAATCACAATTCCCTAAGGCTCACAATTTGTGTTACAAGAAAAATTCTTAAAATTTAAACAAGTGGTGCACGTAGACAGTTAACACACTTGCTAATACCATGCTGTTCTCCTTTCAAGATAAATGCATCCCATTTTTTTGTTCCAAATTTTGGGTATATTTTATCCTCTGTCTTTGGGGATTTTATAAAATAAACATATTCAATGGAATATGCATTTCAGCTAGCCCCAATTTAAATCCAGGCATTTGCACTACTTTGTTGTGGGACGTTAGAAACACCTACTTAGCTCATTTCACTTTTCTTAACCTGTTAATTATCTATGACACAACGCATTTTCCTATAGAGAGTAAAAAGGATAAGAGTGGAAAACGTAATCAAAAAGGAAAAATGAACAGATATAATAAGAAAGGGACTTTGCACATATGTATGATGATAATGCAACATGAACCAAATAATATGAACTCAACCTTCTGTCCCTGAGCTGTAAGTCTCTTTATCTCTTCATATAGTTACGTTAGGGATTAAAGTTGAAACCAATATTTGGTCAAATTTGATTGGACCCAATATTTGAAGATAGGGTCTTAAGGGAAGTAATTGAGCTTACATGAGATCATAAGATTAGGGCTCTGATCTCATAGGGTTAGTGTCCTTGTAAGAAAAGACATAGGAGAGCTTGCTCTCTCTCTAGGTGCACACAAGGCAAGAAAATCCATGAGGACACAGTGAGAAGGTGGCCATCTGCAAGTCAGGAAAAGAGCCCTTATCACAAGCAGAACCCTGTTAGACCTTGATTTTGGATTTCCAGCCTCCAGAACTATGAGAAAGTGAGAAAATCAATTGCTATTGTTAAAGCTTCCTAGTTCGTTGGTATTTGTTACCGCAGCTTGAGGTGTCTAAGACAAGGTTAACTACAAGATTCCAGAATTAGAGATATTTATATATGACACCAGATTTCAAAAAATCTTTGTGAAAACCCACGCGAATGAGGTTTTATTACAGATAAAGACTTTGATGTTCTAAGAGTTTAATTCACTGAGTTCTAAAAACTCAGAGCTTAAAGATGTAGGAACTACAATTTGAGCCTTGCTCTATTATACAATTGTGTTTCTGTCATGCTGCTGTTGACATTGTCACTCTAGGGCAGGCTCTCCTTGTTTAGTGACTTTCTTGGTTCACAGCATTTCCCTATAGCTACCCAGCACTCTTGTTAATTTTGCACACTTGCCAAGTCCTAAATCATCCATTTTGTTACTTCACGTCCACTGCTCAATCTCATTTAGTGTACCTCCAAGAGTTCCCAGGACAAGCTCCAAATCCTTAATCTGTCTTTTAAGGTGTGTTTAAAATCTGAGTCCACATAACTAAAATGCATTACTATTTTCTCAAAGTTCAAATATCAAATTCCATTTCATCTCATTGTGTCAAGTTTATATTACATTCATTCCTGTCTTTATAATCTTATTTACGGTAGTTCCTCTCCTAGAAAACATTTTTTTCTCTTTTCCACACACAAAAATTCTGCTTATCGTCTGAGAAAAAACTCAATCCAGGGACTTGTATAAAACTTTTCTTCACTGGGGCCTGTCGAGGGGTGGGGGGGCTAGGGGAGGGATAGCATTAGGATAAATATCTATGTGTAGGTATACACCATGACACATGTATACCTATGTAACAAACCTGCACGTTCTGCACATGTACCCCAGAACTTATAGTAAAAAAAAAAGAATTAAAAACAAACAAAAACTTTACTTATATCAGTCTATAGTGACCTCCTGCTTGAAACTCTCCAGACTTCTGCATAATTTATTTCTTTTTTGCTATTGGGTTGTGTGTTACTTTCTAATTGGCTTATATTTAGGAGGAATTTTTCAAAAAGTGAATGGGGAGGGCAGGGGAACAAAAAACTCTTTAAATGCAAGTTCAACTATCTAGCCAACCAATCAAGCAGCCAAGAAATCTACGAATCAATACATAGTTACTGAGCACTTACTATGATCTAGGCTTCACAAAACTGAATGGCATTGGCTCAGAATATATTTTTCTTTCCATATTTCATGGCTAATTCCAGTGCTCCAAAGACATTCAACAAATGACAGGACACCTTATGAAATACATAATAATATTGCTGCTATGTGCTTGAAAAACCAAAGAATAGCTAACGCAGTCTTGCCTTTGTTCACCAATAATACCAGTAAGGAACTGTGACTAAAGCAGATATTTGATTTGCAGGAAGACAGCATGGTGTGATGAAAACCATATGGACGTTAGACAGAACTGAGTTTAAATCTTATCTCCATCTACTTTCTCCTTTTGTTCTCTTAGGTAATTATTAAACTTTTCTCAACTATAGTTTCCCTATTTAAAGTTCCCATAATAGAGTCTGGCCCATAGTAAATGTTTAATGAGATGTGTTAAATCTCTGAATTGCTATTTGTGGTTATTGAAAATCATTAAATCGAGAACCTTGTTATCCTGTTAACTGTATTCTTTTTATGTTTATTGTTGCCCCAACTTTTCCCTCTTTCAAGGATGAGCAATATGCATAGCTGGTTCTAACACATGGGCAAAATCCTGGTCCGGCTTTGAATGGGGCAAGGAGCAGATAATTTGGAGGGAATGTGCTAGAACAAAGGTACTAGATAGAAATATTGTATGTAATCACTTTTTATCATACTCATCATTTTTTACAGGAAGAGATTTATTTGCTGAACTTAGAAGAAATGAGACAGTCAATCCTACAGATGCATTACAATGCTTTGGGAAAGATATAATTAGACAAAACATCACGTATTGATGGATTAATCTTGGGGTGGTGCACCTGATTAGATAATTCATCGTTTTACTTAGTAACACCGATTAGACATATTGTTAGTAGTCTTTTGAATCAGGCGATACAATAAATGATTATAAAACTGCAAGTAACATCCCATTATTTTTAAAATAAAGAATGAATGACTGTGAACTAAGGTAGTTCTATTATTTCCAATGGAAAGATAATTTGAGCTGATACTTAAGACTCTGCTCAGCATTGCATTTGGATAAGTGCAATTTAATTGGTGTGAGGCAGCATAGATTTGTGAAAATAAATCATGTCAAACACATTTGATTACTCTTTAAAATTAAATTGCTATTGGACTAGCTAGAAGAGGAAACAAGTAAATTCAATACAACTGAATTCCTTTTTAAGTCACCTGGCAACATTCCTTATCACTGTTAAGCATATGGATAGGTTTCAGGTAGTTTCATAGATAATAGTCAAGTGGCAGTAGACAATGGGTACCAGGATTGAAGATCTAGAAAGAAACATAGCAATTCTTTGGAATGGCTGAAAAGGCACAAAATGCCAGGATTGGAGGGATTTATAGGCAGTTTCAGGGTCAAATATTAGCACTGCCAATTACTGACTTTGTGACAGGTCACAGCCTTTTAAACCTCAAATTTTGCCTCTATAAAATGAGAATCATAACAGTTTCTTTCCAGAGTTGTTGAAAAGAACAAATCCAATGGGTTTAAAGTTCAGGGCCCAACATATAGCAAGTATTCGTGGGGTTATTTTTCTCATTAGATCTAGACCCTGTACCACAAGGTGACTTCCCCTAATCACGTAGGACTCTAGGAAGTTTGGGGAAGGGAATACTTCACTATGCTACCAAGACTGTGGGTAATACTGAGGTCCAAGCTCTTCTGTACTCTGGAGTCCTTGGTACCTTATATATGTTTCAAGTGTTTCCCTTTCTGTAAACATCTGTCCAAGCTATCAGGACTGTAAAACCCAGCTTAGTTCTTTGGAAACAAGAAACTTGAGAAACTTGAAAATCTTTTAAACATCCTAAGATAAAAGCTCAAATAAGATCAATGAAAGCCTGTTGGTAAATGACTTCTACAGTACTCTGAACCTCTCTGTGGCAAGATATGGCAAGAAACGTCATATGTCCACCCTGTTGCTGACATCTGTTCTGATTCTCTGCATGGTCCTAGCATTACTGGGTGCTCTTCTTGTTTATACCATTTGGGTACTGTTAAGTCACTGCTTCCTCTCATAGGAATGTAAGTAGGTCCTACAAGAATATGAATCTTCTTGCTAGCCCTTACAGTTGCTAATCTAGTATGGGTTGCTAGCTTAGTGTAGACACCCAAATAAATATTTGTTGAATGAATTAATAACTCATGGCAAAGAACAAGAGTTGGTAAACTATGGCCCACTATTTAAGTACAGTCTATGAGCTGTTTTGAATGGCCCACAAAGACAGTTATACTTATTCATTTACATATTGCCTGTGGCTGCTTTGCTGCCACGGTGGCAGAGTATGTGTTTCCTGACCCACAAAGTCCAAATATTTACTATCTGGCATTTAGAGAAAAAAGATTGTCCACTCTTGATTCAGAAGATAGAAATCAATAATGCGATATTATCAGCATGATCAGAGCAGCTATCACAAATGTCCTATATGGACAAGACATTTTAAGTGCTTTCATTTGCTCTCTTAACAGCCTTTGCAAGATGGATCTTATTTCTGCTATCTTGCAAATGAGGAAACTGACACCCAGAGAAGTCACTTCTACAAAGATGCAGAGCTGAATGCTCTCTGAGCTCAGATTCAGCCCCTGCCCTCCTCCTCAACCTTTCTGACTCTATAGCCTCTGATCTTTATACTAATCTAAGCTACTAACACTTTATAGCATAGACATTTTAAGTGACCATGAGAATACTGCTAAAATTTTCAATGTTTCCATTTCCTTGTTTGTCATGGATTTAGGGTAGACGTAATGAAAGCAAACAAACAAAAAAAGCAAAAATAAAGGTGTCCCACCCAGACTTGTAAGTTTGTTGAGCATGAATTGTTATTCTCTATGTTTTTTTTCTTGGTGTGTTTGTGCTTAGTTGAAGGGATTACAGAGATGATGTGCACTTTTTTTTTTTTAACATTTTTCACTGATATTAAAATAGAATGTTAAGACTCCCAGCTAGAACCATTTCACAGAATAAACTCTGAGAGATTAGGCAATTGGGCTTCAAAGTGGAATGTGAAACTTAATGTGGCTAAGTGATGCATTTGGGTAGAAATAATACCCAGGCTAAGTGCAATTTAAATGGTGCTTAATTAGTTAATATGGCAGAGAAAAGAAATCCGCCTGTACTCTGGGAATGAACATTTACATTTTGGGTTCAGCATGCAGCAGTGATGGATACAGCTAAAATGTTGTCAGCTTATGTTCAGAGGGCTATTCTATTAGTCCTGGGATACGGTCCTTTTGTAAGGTGCTGATTGGAACACACCAAGGCATCTGGTCCTATTCTGGACTCATTAAATAACAAAAAAGATGGGGAGTCTGTTTCCAGGAACTAGATATTTGATTAGTGAAGATAGCAGCAGGGGCTGGAGCTGAAGTTTAGCCTCCTGAACAAAAGCCTTAAACACCCTCTGGGATGGGGCTCCCACCCTCTCCAGCCTCATGCCATGGTTCCCTCCTCTCATGATCTGCAGGAGCCGATTTTAACAAATGCTACCCCCTTCCTATGTAATAATGATATGCACTACAGCCCATCCTACTGAAGGGACAATTAAGATTCTGTGTCTGTTTCCCCAGGAGAAAGCAGGTCTCTTGGGGCTGGGGTCTTTATCTTATTTACACAAGTATTACTGGACCCGATACTCCCTTTCCTACTACATAGAATCTTATTTTTGCCCTTTCCCTTTCTCCTTTTCTTCCACTGAAAGAGAAAGGGAGACTAAGTATAGCTACATCATTAATTATGAAAGAGTTAGAGGAAGGACAAAGATAGAAAATTCAGGCAGCATGTTTATAGAAGAGGTTTTATGGGGAAAAAGTGCGGGGGGTGTAGTAGAAGAGAGAAATGGAATTAGAAAAATATGTATGTTATGAAGCATGGCTGCGGCTTGCAAACGGGGCCGTCTTACTTTCTAAAATATATAAATACATATTTAAGTTAATTTTTAATTAATTATGGCTATGGAAATGCATTGCTTTAAACATAATCCCACTCTTGGTCTGGACTGCGTGGTTGTTAGAATTAGAAGTATGACACTGCTATCCCCAGTGCCCATAGAGCACTGACAAGTTGTGGAAATTAAAGTATGTTTTGAATAAGTGAATGAACAAGAGGGAAAATAACTGGGTGACACTAACTAGGGAGTGCTAATAGAAAACAGAACTTACTCCAACACTCTTCACAGTGTTTCAGGTCAGCATAATAAATAGTGGGAGTCTAAAGCCTTGCTCCTTCGGGTACATAACTCACCAGGATGTGCCTTGGGAGCTCCTTCAGCCCAAAAGCTAAATGAACAGGTTACAGAGGTTAGAGAATATATTTTCCTTTCCTTTCCTTTTCTTTTTTCTTTTCTTTTCTCTTTTCTTTTCTTTCTTTCTTTCTCTTTCTTTTTCTTTCCCTCCTTCCCTCCGTCCTTTCCTCCCTTCCTTCCTTCTTTTCTTCCCTCCCTCCCTCCCTTCCTTCCTTCCTTCCGTCCTTCTTTCTCTTTCCTTCCTTCCTTTTCTTTTTCTTTTCTTTCTTTCTTTCTTTTTCTTTCTTTCTTTTTCTTTTTTTCTTTCTTTCTTTCTTTTTCTTTCTTCTCTCTTTCTATTTTCATGAATCTACTAAAAGAAATCCACTATCCCAGCTACTTGGGAGGCTGAGGCAGGAGAATTGCTTGAACCCAGGAGGCAAAGGTTGCAGTGAGCCGAGATCCCACCACTGCACTCCAGCCTGGCGCCTGGCAATGAAGCAAGACTCTGGCAATAAATAAATAAATAATAAAAGAAATCCACTAAAATTAAATTAATCATGAAAGAGCTGTAATGTAGTCCCTGATTAGAGTTTACTAATTAATGAGCATTTGCCCTAGTTGAGCATGTTGTTGTTAGAGCGAGTGAAATTATGCAACACATGATGGGTGTCTATGTATGTTTTTCCTTGAATGCACAAGCAAAGGCTGGAGGCACAGGCAACAGGAGAGAGGAATAACCTGCATTAATAGCTGAACTTTCACTCTGTTTAGGCAACAAATTTTTATTGGACACTGGCTATGAGGGATAGGAGTTATAATTGCTATGACCCCTTCCTCCAAGGAATATATGGTGTTAGGGAAAGGGGTGCATATAAACACATAATTAATTATGAGGCAATAATAAGAGGCCTGAGAAATACAATCCATGTGCCATTGAGTTTTAGAGGATGGCAAAGGTACATTTTACTGGTGACAGGGTTAAATAAGTTCAAGGCTCAGGTGATGTGTGAATCAGAACTCAAGTGTAGTTGAATGTCCATGGGCTGAGCTGAGAGGAGAGGCACAGCGTAGGCAGAACGCAAGGATGAGAAACACAGCACAGACTCGAACAGATCACACAGGTGAACTGTCAGTGGGAAATTAGCCTAGAAGCAAGGCACTGAAGCAGTTTAAACTCTAGAGAATTTGGAGAAATGCCTGCCTTATCGAAGCCATGAATGTGTACAGATAACCAGGGTAGTAGGAGTGATATGAGACATTAGGGGGTGGTGGAGTCTATAAGAAACAGAAACTACTAAGATTCAAACTTTTTTTTTAAGTTTGCAGACCCCGAATGCCATCATAACCTTTCAGAGCAGGCATGATTCAGCCTTCATGACAAAGTCCTCTGCAGTGGAGTAAGGTTGTGACATTGTGGTCAACAACCCTCTGAAAGTGAACATGGCTTCCAAAAAAATAAGAAGGCTTCCTAATGCTTCTAGGCTTCACTGCCTCCCCCAGTCTCTACCAAGACGTAAAGGGTCCCCTGAGGGGAGCAAGCAGAAGGCATGTAGGGAGGGGCCCCTGCTCAGCGTCCCTCCTCTTTGGCACTTCCTCGTCTGATGTCTCCCAGCAGGCATGCAATCAGTCTGCACTCCAAGTGCTTTAAGCGGTGTGCTCACCACTTAAAATTTTTGGATTATTGAAATTTAGGGTAGCTCAAATAAAGTAAAGTACTTTAATGATCTTCCCTATAGCCTCCCCTCCTCATCCCACCATGCCTCTGTACTCCCCCCAGCGCTTCTGCTGGCCCAGACTTGGGAACATAATCTGCTTTTAGGAAGGAGAGATGTAGGAAATTGACCTGACCCAGCAACTTCACTGATTTAAGCCTGCAAAGTTGAATGCTGAGAATGGAGTTGTCCTGCTAGGTCTGAAGTCAGAGAATGGGGGAAAAGAATCTAAATCCTGCACAGCGAATTAGTGGCAGAGACCTATGTACCTGTTATTGTTGCTGTTCACTATAATGGCAGTTATCCTTATCACTCAGCAGAGAAGTCACAAAGGTAACAGCTCTGATGGACTGCTCTTTGATATTGCAGCTCGTGTCCCTCTCATAGCTATGATCTGTAGTCTTCTCCTAGAAGCCTTTATACCTGAGTATTTAATACCAAGAAATGACAATTCACAGATCTTTAACTCATTACTGAACTGATCTAATTTTCATGATGATTTAGTCTTATTTTACCTTTCTTTGGATCTTTAGCAGACAGAAAAGCTACTGGTTGATGTGGAATTGATAATTTGAATGAAAACTATATTAAGCTTATTCTCTGAATCTTTCGAGGAAGAAAGCGTTCAAGATTGTGTCACTAGGTAAAGATGGTTATTGAAATTTTAAGAAAAAGAAAGATGAAGGAAAAGCACAGGGGAAAAGTATAATTAATAAGTTTTAATTGATTAGTTAGTGGTTATTGAAACATAAATCAGTTATTTTCTCCATTGCATCTTAGTTTGCTAGTCTATCGGTAGTAATATCTATATTTTGAAGTGTGCCAGGAATTTGTCCTCCATTTCTGGAATCTCCCTACCATTCCCAGTCCTGGTCTTTCTCAAAAGAATTTCAGTGAAGATGCTATACACTGCAGAGAGTTACAGTGAAGGTGACTGCTAACCCAGTTAATTATTTTTTAAGTTAGTATTGCTCCATGGGGGAAATCTGAAGAGTGCTGAAGTATGGTGGGGTCCCCTGGAGGGCTTCAGCTGATGGTATATATTTTAACATCTCTTCCAGGATCAGGTAGGGTACATGTCACCTCCATTTCATGTGACTTTTTTCCCAGTTTGATCTGTGGCTGAGCTAAATATATCATTGGCAATCACTGTTTATCGTTTCTACAGCTTGGAAGATCCCAGCAAGATATTAAAGATAAACAAACAATTGACCAAGACTTGGAAAGGAGAAAGAAAACAAAAAAAGCAGTAAGAAAAAAAGCCCAAGGCTATCTCCAGCTAATACTCAGCTTTCAGATGTCAGAATAGAAAGGACACCTACACCAGAGACAGTTCAGAGTTCATAACTTAGATGTCAACTCTCCCAAAGCTGTCATTGCTAAGATTTGGAATAGATGTATAAACCAAATTTATTAGTTTATTGTTAAATTCTAAATAAAGCACCAGGACCTCATAGGTAGATTGGAAATCCAAGTGAACTGGGTAGGTTAAAAGCTCAGGCTCTAAGGTTGACTCTAAGGGCCTGTTGGAATCCTTGTCTGGCCATTTATTAGGTATGTGATTTGGGAGAAGTCGTTTTATCATTTTATCCTTCAGAGGTTTATGTTTTGTTTTGTTTTTACCTGTAAGGCAGAGATGATAATATAAACTAACTCGAAAAACATTTTGTGAATTAATCCACATGAAGTGCTTCAGCCAATTGCCTGGCATATGGTAAGTGCTCAAATATTAACTGTTAGTTAAAGCAAGATGGAAATATATCCTAGGTGACAAAATGGTTAAGAGGCAATGATGAAAGAAGTCGCAAGAGAAGCGAAGGGCAGGACAAGGAGAATTTGAGATGAAATGTGATAAAAGCCGAGAACGAGGAGGAGTGGGGTAGCACTTCATAATGAAAAATATTAGTTTCCATTTTATAACCTCCATTTTTGCAAATAAAATTAACATGTCAGGAGCAAAAGCAATGGGCTAATATAGTCAGTGTGGCACTTGACAGTCTCTTCTGTTTAACCTTCTAAACCCAGGATAAAATACACTATTAAACAGATTGCCAGGGTAAGCAATAGGGTGCCCCATTATCCAACAGGGAAGGACTCCAACAAGACCCAAGTAAAGATAGTTCTTCCATAACAATCCTTCTATAGTCCTTCCTTTTGAAGTTTTCCATCTGTTTTGCGGACATTTCCCAGAACCTTCCCATTTCACGGACTGGCCAATTGCCCTAGGGAGCGGAAGTAACCTTAGCCAAGTTGAAAAGCAAGGGCTTGGTCCTGGGAAGCATGTCTGTATTGCCTCTGATTAATTCTACTTCAGGGATCTTTGTTCTTTGCCCAATGATACCTCCTAGAAAAATGGGATTATAGTATCACAGCCACCTTTGAGATGGCAGATTTGGGAGAATTTAAAACCCAACTCCTTATAGATACAGGAGGGAAAATATTATTAATATTGTCTGTGTATGAACAAAGCAGCCAGAGAACTGCTATTGAAGTAAGGCTGATCACTACCCGGCTAGAAAACCATCCTGTGATGATGGAGAAGAAACAGTGCAGCTTATCAAAGGGGCAGTCAGAAGGACAAATCGTATCCCAATCCAAGGGCAGATGAAAGCATATGAAGAAAAAGAGTTGGCTAGGTGGAGCTATGAAGGGAAAACAGTGCTTGAAAAATCTGAGGTGAAGTTAATGATCAGAGAAGGGGTATGTAGCCACGTAACTGCAGGAGGCCAGGAAATGAAGAACTTTTTTTTTTTTAATTGTATTTTATAAGTCTGTTTTTTGAACAGAAAAAAATGAAGTGAGTCCTTTTGGGGAACAAGAGAACAATAGTGATTCCACCAAATTAACTATTAATATTAGTCCTTTCCCCCATTAAATCTAAGCATTTCTGAGTAAATTTGATTGGAATCCCTGCATCTGGTACTGTTAAAAGTTTTGGCTTCTAGGCTAACTGCCTAATGAAATAAATGATCTATCCCTCAACACCCCTTTCCCCTATCCAATAGTCTCCCTTTTCTCTCTAAAGAGGAAAAAAACAGTTCATGGGAATGACTTGCTGGAAAACATACCATCAAAATTTAGTAAGTGATAGAGAAAAAATATGTAAGTATTTGAGAATAGAGGAATAATGTTTAGCAAGCCAAACTTCAAGTCTGTAGGGGAGAGATTAGGCTTCACTCACTTGACGGCTTTTTCTTACCCCGGTTGACCTACAAGATCTCGGGTTGGAAAAGTCAGCAGCAGTTAGATAGGAGACAACTCTGTTTTTAAATCTATATAGTCCCAGTTTTCTGCTGCCTCCAAGCACTTCACATGCAGTAGTAAGTTAATTAATACCAGCTCTGAGTAGGTATGTGAGCTAAAGATGGGGTAGAGAAAACAGCCACTAATTTAACAAGGAAAAGAAAGACATAGCATCCTTATAGTGAAGGTTGAAATTCTTCGTTAGGAGAAAAGCCCTCTTTGCCTTCCTTTCTATGCATAGGGAACATGGTGAGCTTCCCAGTAAAACTGGGCTATATCTGGAAGCTTTTCTCTCAGATCACCAGCGTCATTCATTCAGTCACCCTTTCCTCCCTCCCGTGCCTTTTCCTCTCCTTGCCTCCCCCTCACTCCCTTTCTTTGTTCCTTCATTCCCTTTTATCCTCAGTTAAGATCGTGAAGAGTGATGGAAGACACGGGAATTTTTAAGTTAGTCAACTTCAGTTTAATTACCAAAATTAAGATGTGTCATGTGTGTGAACTTGGACGAGGTCATTCCTCTTTCTCGGTCCTGATTTATTCCTGTTAGAGGGAACTACCGATGCCTGGTTAGCAAGGTGGGAGGATGAGGCTGATGTGGGCTAAATGTCCAGCACATGCCCGTGCTCTCTTGGTCTCCCTGACACGTCTTCCAGACTCTCAGGTCACGGGTTCTCCAGCTCCTTAGCTGATTTTCCCCTAGCTTTCTCATCTAGTCACAAAAGGGTGGGCTGTTTCAGCACTTGACTTTGATTTCCCAGATCTTTGCTAAGACCAACCTAAGTTGGTCACTTGCATCTGGAAGTGACCAACTTAGGTTTAAATGACAAGTATACACAGATTACTGTCAAATTAATATGTCAAGGCTTCAGTTTTCTCCAGAGCCCCATACTTACATGGGCAATCGATTCTGTGACATCTTCACTTGGGTAACTCAGACTTAACCTGACTGGTGATGGTACAGACTTTGTAATCCACCTCCTAACCTTGTACATTATTCCTTGTTGGTCTTTTCACTTGGACGAATAACACTACTATCTACCCAGTTACCAGGCTCAAATCCAGGGGGGTCATCATTGATTTCTTCTCTTCATTTATGTTTACTTTCTGTCATTTCTAGCCTCGAAATATATCTTGAATGATCCACTTATTTTTGTTTTCAATGCTACCACTGTAGATTGTATTAAAGTTCTCAAGTATTCATTCTTCTTGACACAGACATGTAGGGCCACTCCATCTATGGAAGGAATTTACTTCCCTGTCCGTGGGGCCCCTTGAGATATGTGGGCATAGATAGGAAATGTGACCAGTTGCTCAGCTGTTTCATTGCTCTGCTCAGGACTGTAGTGGTCAACAGTTACCTGTAACCATTGTTGCTGTCAGACAAATATGATAGAGACTAAGAATGCAAAGTTGTTGAGAGTGAATGTCAGGGGTGAGTATACTGATGAACCGTGGGACATAAACGGCTTAAGGAAGGAAGTGAGTATGTGAAAGGGATGAGGGGGAGTGAAAAGATGGCAGGACGAATGCAGTGGGAGTGCTGGCAGAGCGGGAATTGTTGGAGTTGAGGTTTGGATACTTGAAAAGCTTGAAAATGAGACTACGGGGGAGGAAGTTGATTAAATCAAAAGTTGTCGTGTATAACCATGAAAGTGAATGGCTATTTCAATGACAAGAACATTGGAGATAAGGAAACCAACGAATAGAGGGGTCAGAATGTTGGAGGGGCCACCCAGTGTGGATCTTGAAGTCCTCAAGAATTATGACAAGCATTAGATTGATCCAGTGCTAAAATAGTTAGGAGGAGGGGTGATCTAAAGCGTGTAGGTGATTGTACATGGATAAACAGCAATAGTGAAGATGTAATCTTTGGCCCAGAGATCAGAGCAGCAGGGAGCAAGGGTAGAGGTAAGGGAAAAAGAACAGTGACCTAGTGGTGACAGTGAAGAACAAGGAGGACGTTTGCTCCATTTTTGGCATAAATAGTTGCTATAGTTTGGAGTTTTGTTCCCTCCAGATCTCATGTTGAAATGTAATTCTCAGTGTTGGAGATAGGCCCTGGTGGGAGCTGTTGGAATCATGGGAGTGGATCCCTCATGAATGTTTGGTACTATCCCTGCAATATAGTAAGTTCTTGTAAGACCTGGTTGTTTAAAAGTGTATGGCATTCTCCCCCTTCTCTCTGTAGCTTCCACTTTTGGCATGTGACATGTCAATTTCTCCTTCACTTTCTGCCCTGATTGTTAGCTTGCTGAGGTCCTCAGCAGAAGCAGATACTGACACCAAGCTCCCTGTGCAGCCTGCAGAACCATGAACCAATTAAACCTTATTTCTTTGTAAATAACCCAGCCTCGAGTATTCCTTTATAGCAACGCAAAAATGGCCTAATAGAATGGCATATGAAGCATGAGGAAAAAAAGCAGCCACTATTTGTGAGGGATGCAAAGTAGGTAGCATTCTTGAAGGGCAGCCTAGTAGAGCTAAAAATTAAATGTGGGTTGAATAAATGAATAACAACTCTTATTACATTTCTTTTACATTTCCAATTTATGACAAGCTAAAGGAGAACAAAATACATTCTTTTATTTGAGGAGCTCACAGGAGCTCTGGTTCTCATGTATTTCCAAGCAAATCACATACAATGAAACTAGTCCACAGAAACATGATCTGGTTGTTATGGGAACACACAAAATGACCAAGTAATGCTTCCAGGGTGGTAGAGATCTCTGGTATAGGTCAGGGGAGGTTTTTGAGGGAAAGGGATGGTTTAAAGATAAGTAATTAATTCCTGGGAGGTCAGTTTAGCAGAGCATGGGCGAAGTCTGAAAGGTGTGAGAGCACATCATGGGTACCAGGCTTAGCTGAAAAGTTGTGGCTGCCTCTTTTACCAATGCTGGATCAGGAGACAGAGGCTTGAGATAAATTCCTTCATATGTGCGAATCTGCCTCTGTGTGTGTGTGAACGTGTGTGTGGCAATTTTTCCCATGGAATTCTTTCAGAAACATTCCTTTGTAAAGTAGGTGTTCTTCCTACTGGTAGGTAGAACATGGGGTGGTATGATCTACCACTGAGTCAGACAGCAAGATGACATTGTGAATTGTGTTCTGATGCCACTGGTAGGTAAGCACGATATGCCTATGTGTGTTGTCATTCTGGATGAATCAGCCCTAAGTATGAAGGCATGCACACACACATACCAGTGAGCGTTGCAAATTTCACTAAAGCCCTTTTAAGTATAGCTATGATTGGAGGAAGTATCCACTAGACTACAAGTTCTTAAATGACAGAGCCACGTTTTATTCATCATTGTGCTCCCAGTACTGTATTCTTCATCTGGCATACAGTATGGCCAAAAAAATGATGTTATTTTGTTCAATCTTCACCAGTGAAGCCAATGAACAGATAAATATGAGAAATCATCTAGCAATACTATAGTAGGATATAATAGTGCTAGAAGGAACAGTGACCTGGTGGCGACAATGAGGAACCGAGGATGTTTGCTCCACTTTTAGCATAATTGGTTGCTATAGTTTGGATGTTTGTTCCCTACAAATCTCTAAGCCAGTACATTTGTACTCTAAGCTAGCACTATTGTAAATGTGAAGACTTTTAAATTTAAATTTACTTTGTAAATTTTAAGACTTTTGAATATACATTTACTTATTAGATGCCATAAACAAAGCACTGGGATAGTTATCAACTTATGCGTTACCTAGCAGAAAAGCTTCTCAATTGCTTGGCAGAGCTGGGACTAAATCTTTTGTTTTCTCGTCCCTGGTTCAGTGCCAGATGCAGGATCTGGCAAAGGCAATGTGGTTTAGCAACAAGAAAGTCAGGGCCAATTTGGGCTGCATGAGAGAGTTGGGCTGCCAATATGGGACAGTGGGAGGAGAGTGGACCTTAGAATCAGGCATAACTGGATCCAAATCTCAGCTCTGGAAACTTGAGTGGTGTGACCTTGGGCAAGTGAACTCACTCTGTGAGGATCAGTTTCTCCATCTATATGAATAAAGCAATTGTAACCGATGGATGAGGGTTAACCTAGGACTGGGCAAGACAATATGCACAGTGTTTGGCACAATACTAGGCTCTTAAAATTGGTGGGTACTGTGTATTATTATTATTATTTGAGATAGGGTCTTGCTTTGCCACCCAGGCTGGAATGCAGTGGTGCAATCACTACTCACTGCAGCCTCACCTCCTGGGCTCAAGCAATCCTCCCATCTCAGACTCCCGAGTAGCTGGGACTATAGGCGGGCACCACCATGCCTGGCTAATTTTTTAAATTTATTCTAGTCTCACTATGTTGCTCAGGCTGGTCTCAAACGCATGGGATCAAGTGATCTTCCTGCCTCAGCCTCCTAAAGTGCTGGGATTACAGGTATGAGTCACTGCACCCAGCCAGTACTACGTATTATTATTATTATCATTGGATGTACCATGTTTTAGTGGCAGTAAGTTTGTGACGAAGCTGCAGTGAATGGTGGAAGCATGGTTCTTCTCAATGGTCAGATACACATGGGAACTTCTGTGTCTTGGTACAGTTAAGAAGTCAGTGGGAGGAAAAGGATATTAACCTGTAAAACACATTTAAATTCTCTTTGGATTGTGTTGTATCAGGGAGATGGAAAAGAAAGTGTCAGGCAGTACTTGGGATGATGAGGACTCTAGTGATAATGACACCAAACCACAGGTGCAAAACCTGTGACATCATGGCCAAAGAGGGAATGTGATTGCACCATTTAAATGTTTATCAGGAAGGTGTGAGATGTCCTGCCATTCTCAGGGACCTTCCACACCACAAAGGTGACACTAAAATGAAGACTTAGGAAGACTCTCTTGGCCCTGAGACTGGCTAAATGTGTGAATTCAGAAGTGTCCGCTGAGATGTCAAGCAGTGTCACAATGGGCTAGCAAAGACTGTTTTGCTCTGAAAAAGGTGCCTTGGGAAAGAGACATCATTAATTTTTTAAAAAAACATTTTAGTTGAATTCCCACTCCATGTTTTATGACCCTGACACTGGACTATCAATTAATGAAGATGGATAAAAGAATGAATAGGGCTAGTTCTTCCCCAAGACCTTGTTTTATTTTCAATGACAAAAACACTAAACTGTTTTCAGCTTCATTATCTTTGCAAACTCAAATGTAAAGAAAGAGCATCAGAAGCAAGCATGTGCAATTAAAGCTGGAAAAGGAAAATAGAGTTTGTCTAATAATAACGGGATATTTTCCATAGGCAGAAGCTTTATTCTGATTTCCCAATTTAAAGACTCTAAGGTGAAATCAATTTATGGACTCAGAGAATCACTGAATGTTAAGTGCAAAAACCCTGCAAATCATCAAGTTTATCCCTTTATTTTATAAATGAAAGGACTGGGGTCTAGAAAGTTTCTGTGACTGGTTATCCAGTGAATTTACTGGGAAATATAAGAACAGGTGCACTTATGATGAGGATATCTGGATATATACTTAGCTTCTACAGTGACTTACTCTGTACCCATAAACAAAGCTTTTACAACAGGCAAGTTCCTTGATCTCCCTTTATGCAAATGAAGTACAGGGAAACCTTATTTAGATCTTACTTCTAGTATATACAATGCGCCTGCACAAAATGGACTACATTCTTGGTTCCAAAGCCATCATATAAAGTCAAGTAAATTTCCTTCTCCTTTCTAGGAAAGCTCAGTCTGACAAAGGGTCTAACAGTCATTGAACTGGAAAGGATGTATCTATTTTATAGATGTGATAAATGAGGCCCAGCAAAACTAAGTAACTGTGCCACAGATGCCCAGGGAATACACAGTTCAGGCAGACCTGGGGCCTTTGGCTTCATGCTGCAGAGTTATTTTCATTCGGTCATGTGACACTATTTAAATAGAAGCAAACTAGAGTTGACAAAATGAGTTCCTTTCCATTTGCATGAGGCACTGAACTTCTAAAGAAATTCTATTCATAAAAGTCAACAAGTTTCTTTTTGGAGCTTGTCCGCAACTGCCCAGGCTTAGGGTAGAACGAGGCATTCCCAGTCCTCAGTCAGACAGGTGGCCCCACAGGTATCAGCAGAGCTTACCTTTTTGCCTCCAGCATCTTTTCAGCTACCTTGTTACTCGGAGCCTTATGGAGCCATACTGAAGCCTGGGGCTAAAGGAAAAACTTTGCCTTTATTTAAAAGTTTGATATTATGCTCATCATGGATTATTTGCATTAATTTTTATTTTTAAACATAATACATTAAGACATTACCTGTCTTGACTATGGAGGGTTTTTCTTTTTCTTTCCTTTTTTTCCCCACACCTTTTAAAATTTCATGCCTGGAGTTCTCAATGGAATAGGATTCCACACTTCTCTTGACTTGCTGTCGTCTCTGGTTTCAGTGTTAAAATATAGATAAAATGGGCCCATTCCACCCATTTTCCAGATCAATGTAACCTGCGCATCCAGGTTTAGCTCACATTAGGAAATGGACTTGTGAAGCCATTCACATGGGTGGGATTGTGTGTGTTTTATTCTCTGATGTATCTACAGAGTTCAGTACATTTAATTTGTAGAAGCCCAAATAATATTCATTGGATAAATAAATAAATGCAACAAAACTCTACAGTTTTTAGTGTTTATGACCTGTTAACATTTATCTAAGTTCCCTCTAAAAGAGTCTCCTAGGCCCATAACCAATTACTGGCAAGTTTTTGAGAACTAAGGTCTCTGTCTTACCAGGTCTCTAGAGTATGCTAAGTAGATAAAGAGAACAATAGTAATTTTCAAACAAGCCACTATTAATGTTAGGTTTTAACTGAAAAAATAGCTCAAATGATTAACTATTTTCTGAAATCTTCACTTTTTCTTTGTTTCTTTGGCTCTTATTTTAGGGTCAGGAGGCACATGTGCAGGTTTGTTACAGTGTAAATTGTGTCACTGAGCTTTGGTGTCTGAATGATTCTGTTGCTCAGGTAGTGAGCATAGTACCCAGTAGGTAGTTTTTCAGGCCACCCCGCTTTTCCCCCTTTATTAGCCCCCAGTGTCTATTGTTGCCTTCTTAATGCCCATGTTTACTCACTGTTTAGCTCCTGCTTCTAAGTGAGACTATGCAGCAGTATTTGTTTTTCTGTTCCTGCATTAATTTGCTTAGGATAATGGTCTCCAGCTATATCCATACTGCTGGAGTGAACATGACTTTGTTCTTTTTTATGGCTGCATAGCATTCCCTGGTGTATATATACCACATTTTCTTTGTCTAGTCCACTATTGATGGGGCATCTAGGTTGATTTTGTATCTTTGCTATTGTGAACAGTGCTGCAATGAACAAAGGAGTGCATGTGCCTTTTAGATAGAATGATTTATTTTCCTTTGGCTATATACTCAGTAATGGGATTGCTGGGCTGAATGGTAGCTCTGTTTTAAGTTCTTAGAGAAATCACCACAGTACTTTCGACAATATGTGAACTAATTTACATTCCCACCAGCAGTGTATAAGCATTCTCTTTTCTCTACAACCTCAGCAACATCTGTTACTTTTTGACTTTAAAGTAATAGCCATTCTGACTAGTCTGAGGTGGTATCTCATTGTGGTTTTGATTTGCAATTCTCTAATGATTAGTGATGGTGAACATTTTTTCATACATTTGTTGGCTGCATGTATGTCTTCTTTTGAGAAGTGTCTAAGATTGAAACTGGACCTTTGTCTTTCATTATATACAAAAATTAACTCAAGATGAATTAAAGATTTAAGTGTAAGACCTCTAATTATGAAATCCTAGAAGAAAACCTGGACATTGGCCTTGACAAAAAATTTATGACTAAGTCCTCAAAAGCAATTGCAACAAAAACAAAAATTGACATGTGGGACCTAATTAAAGAGCTTCTGCATAGTAAAAGAAACTTTCAAAAGAGTCAACAGACAGAATGGGAGAAAGTATGTGCAAACCATACATCCAACAAAGATCTAACATCCGGAATCTATAAGGAACTTAAACAACTGAACAAGCGAAAAACTAGCAACTCCATTAAACATGGGCAAAGGACATGAAATATTTACTTTTTAATCACTCTTAAACTTTAGAACATTTTATTTTAGGTCCATGGCATTTTTTCTTCATTGTCGCAGGCTTATTCAGATACAATGTAGAGTCTCTTGCTATTAGTGTTTCCACAGTTAAGTGCATATGCTGCCATTTGCTTACTTGGTAGGCTTGACTATGTGTCCCCATGTTTCTGGACATAAAATTCTTCGTTTGTCTGAGAATAATGATGGTTACTACAAACAGCTTGGAAAAAATTAAATAAGAATGCATGGGAATGGACTTTAAAAGTGGTAAAGAGAACACAAATTTCAGAGTATATAATTACAAATTCCATGCAAAAGCAAAAACCTCAGATTTGTATTTATTTTATTTTATTTTTGAGATTGAGTCCTGCTCTGTTGCCCAGGCTGGAGTGCAGTGGCGTGATCTCGGCTCACTGCAACCTCTGCCTCCTGGGTTCAAGAGATTTTCTCGTCTCAGCCTCCTGAGTAGCTGGAATTACAGGCACATGCCACTATGCCCAGCTTTTTTTTTTTTTTTTTTTTTTTTTGTATTTTTAGTAAAGACGCAGTTTCACCATGTTGCCCAGGCTGGTCTTGAACTCCTGACCTCAGGTGGTATGCCTGCCTCAGCCTCCCAAAATGCTGGGATTACAGGTGTGAGCCACCATGCCCAGCCTTATATATAAACAAATCAGGGGTCAAAAAGAGAAAAGACATGAATTATGTCCAAACTGTTGAATTATGTTCATAGCCTTTCTGGACTGATACTAGGCTCACTGGCTTTTTTGTTTTTTGCATTGACTGTCCTAGAAAGAAGTCTCATATGCCTGAAAGTCTCTCGAGAACAACTTAATGGGGGACACTGTCTGAGTCTCTTACTCCCATATGCATATCCAGCATTCTCAGGTCCTAAGACTTGAGATTTCTCCTCCATTGTTGAAAATAGAAAATGTCACCAGGGATCTCCCAATCATACTGCTATCTTTCTGCTTTTTACATTATCACCAACAATAAATATTCTGCAATGGAATTTTAGCTGACAGTTCAGGTGATGATTTGCCAAGCAGCGAAGTCTCCAGCTTTGTTCTTCTGGGTTTCTAGCTGATCCTGCAAGGCTAACAGGAAGGGAATCTTGTTGGTTTTCTTTCCCACTTCTGTAATGCTGGCAGACGAGACTTGAAAGCCAACAAGATGCAAAGATGTAGAAAGAAAGAAGCTATCATTTTCACCTAGAATTTTTCCACCAACCAGACTGACTTTCAAGTTTCAGGGTAAGTCATTGACCTAAGATAACCAAGTAGCTTGCATTTTTACAGATGTCTTGAAGCAAAGGTTGTATGTGTAAGGCAGCAGTTTTGGAAGCCAGAAATTGGGGCATCTTGAGGGGTAGTAAGCCCCAGGGCACTGGCTTGACCATTGATTCTGAACAAGACAAAAACTCAGCTCTTTAAGGACCATCTTCTTCTTTCTACAGTTTACTCATGTAGCATTCCTCAAGGGCATTGGGGCTCTAGAAACTAATAAATAAATGTGATTTATTCTTTTATCCCTAAGAGGTCTGAAAAAATAATAAATTCATGTATTCAAATAAATGATAGGTGCATGTGTTTGCATGTGTATTTGTGTATGTGATGTATTCTAGGGTTATAGGTTTTATTAGTCATAGGTTGATCTCATATAATCTACTCCACCATAGCTAAAAGTGGAAATTTCTTGTGATTTGATTTTACAAGTGTTTACAACTATGTAGCTGCCCTTGTCAATACCTTCTTTTCTCATCCTGGGTTTCCAGATTTCCTGTTTATTTTGTGAGCCCCTGATATTTTTTCTATGCATTTCTAAATTAGGCAGATTTGGTTTTACTTCCTTGCACTTAACAACCATGATTGATTTGAACTGTGGAGTAAGAAAAATAGTACTCTTTTGAAAATTAAGTTCTTGAATATGGGGCATGTGACAAGGGGTTCAGTTTTCAGAATTTCGAAGGCAGTATAGTACTTACTATACAGACTCTTTAGACTGCTTGGAATTGAGGATTTGACTCTAGTTGGGCCATATATAGTAGCTGTGTGACTTATGTAAGTCGGGTTTGTATCTGTCAGTTTCTTTGTCTTAAAATAGGAATAATGATAGCATCTGTCTCATATCCTCATCTCTGAGCATTACAGGATTTATTAGGGTTCTCTAGAGAAACAGAACCAATAAGAAACAGAACCAATAAATAGAACCACACACACATATATATCCACACATACATATAGAAAGAGATGTGTGTGGATATATAGATATAGATATGTGTGTGTATATATATATGTGTGTGTGTGTGTGTGCGTGTGGATATAGAGGATATCCACACACATATATATATATGCATATATGTATATACACATATATATATGTGTGTGTATGTATATATGTGTGGAGCATTAGAGGATATATTAGGGTTCTCCAGAGAAACAGAACCAATAAGAAACAGAGCCAATATATATACAAACATATATATATATTTGTGTGTGTGAGTGTGTTTTCACACATACATGTGTGTGAATATATATGTGTGTATGTATATACACCAATAAGAAACAGAACCAATAAACAGAAACACACACATATATATATATAAACACACACACACACACATATATATATATATATATACACACACACACACATATATATAGTGTTCTCCAGAGAAACAGAACCAATAAGAAACAGAACCAATAAACAGAACCACACACATATATATATGTGTGTGTGGATGTATGTATACACATAAATATATACACACACATATATATGTATGTGTATAGATATGTGTATATGTGTATATGGTATATATAGATATATGTGTATAGATATATACTATATACACACACATATCTATACACATATCTATATATGTGTGTTGTATACATGTGTATACATATATACACACATATCTATACACATGTATATATATACACACACACATATATATATATACACACATACATACATACACATATAGGAGATCGATATATAACTTATATATAATTATATATTTTATATATAAAATATGTATTAATACTATATATCCCTATATATCATATGTATATATCCTATATATATATATTATATATACATATATATACACACACACACACACACACACACACACACATATATATATATATCCTATACATAGAGATTTATTATGGGAATTGACTCACACAATTGTGATATCCAGGAAGTCTTGAGATCTGCCACCGGCAAGATGGGGAACCAGAAAACCAGTGGAATAATATAGTCTTTGTCCAAAAGCCTGAGAACTGGGGGTAAGAGGTGGGAGGTAGACATGCTCCTGGACTGAGTCTGAAGACCCAAAAACAAGGAGTGCTGATGTCTGAAGGCATAAGATGGATGTCCCAGGTCAAACAGAGAGCATGTTAAAAAGTTTTCTCTTCCTCTGCCTTTTTGTTCTATCCAGGCCCTCAACAGATTGTATGATACCCAACCACTGTGAAGATGAGAGCAATCTTTTTTACTCAGTCTGATGATTCAAATGCTATTCTCATCCCAGAACACAGACACCCAGAAATAATGTTTTACCAGCTATCTGAGCATCCCATAGCTCAGTGAAGTTGACACATAAAATTAACTGTCCCAGATGAGAATATTTAGTCACTGCTGGGAATGGGACCTGGCACTTAGTAACTACAATATAAGCATTAACTTCTATTATTCCCAGCAGTTTGTTGTTGTTGTTGTTTTTAAGTATAACTAACAGGCATTGATTTGGGAGGGTGACGCAGGAGAATTACTGAAACCCAGGAGGCAGAGGTTGCAGTGAGCCGAGATAGTGCCTTGCACTCTAGCCTGGGCATTGACTATTTACTATGTTGAAATCACGGTACTAATCATTCTATGTGTGCTGGTAACAATCTTATAAGGAGCTATTATTAGCCAATTTATAAAGAAAAGTGAGGCTCAGAAAATTCAAAGATCTTTCCCAGGATCTCATAAACAGTAATTGGCAAATTTAGTATTTTATCCTGGTTGAAAGTCTCTTTATCCTTCATAGGACCTTCTTTGGGAAGGAAAAAGGCCCTTTGCATGAGTCATATATACCCGGAGCACCCCACGTTCATATACTTTGTGCGATGAGACTACACAGTCCTTCTCACCATTCTGTCACTAAACTCCTCCTCCATTCCCTAGGTCTATGACATCTCCAGTGACCCCTTACACAGGTTAAATTTGATCCCCTGTGATGCTCTGATGAGAAAGGAAGTAACCTTTATTGAAGCCACTTTTTGTGCTGGACCTTGTTCTAGGCAGTTTGCATATGCTTTCTTTTCAAATGCTCAGACTATAAGCAACCCCGGGACATATTTGACCCAAGACACTTAGAATCTTAAATGTTTTGAAACTTGCTCAAGGTCACATGGCGACCTAGCAGTACAATCAAGATTGAAAACCAGGCTGTGTGTGACTCTAAAGTATATATTTCTGTGTAATATACCCCGAGTGACGTATTCCAATAAGAAAGATGACCAGAGTGGCAATGAAATAATAATTCAATTATAGGAAGGAGTATGGCATTTTGGGTTTCATGAAGTTGATGGCAGGAGTGACAAGGAGATCTTCACTTGGAAAAGATTCAGTGACTAAGAACTATTACATGAAGAGGGGTGTTGAGTAAGAAGATTTAAGTGGGCCATGCCTCAGGTCTGCAAGAGGTGTGAGATGAGTGATGAAGGAAGGCTATGTAGACATCGACACTATATCCTTCATGCTGGTTCTCCTGCCTGTCAGAGCCACAGCTGCTCAAGTCCTGTGCTGTAAAGTCAGTGTCACTGGTGGTTTCTATACTTCTCTATTGCAACAAAGCAATGAAGTGACCTCAGGAAAAGTGAGGAAGAGAAGCACTGGCTCTTTCCATGATGAGGCCAGATGACTCCTTCCCACGGGCAGCCTCTTTAGTGTTCTGTGGTTCTTAGGTTTATTCTCTGTAGAGAAACCAAAAAGAAGACAAAAGAGCAAGGCTTTCCTTAGCTCTGCTATTGTTCCTTGAGTGAGCTGATGGAGAACATGCTCTAAAATTGTGAGGGGAAAATAAGGGAACAGGAGGGAAACGGCAGTTCTCTCCCAAAAACATACACACACCCCAGGTTCAGGATGCGTTTCCATCCAGTTTTCTATTTTCTTTTGTGCTCATGTCTTGATATGTTTATAGATGTCATACTCAATGTGAAATGAAGATATTCCTTGGCATATAATTATAATCATAATAATAATTATTATTTGAGATGGAGTTTCGCTCTCGTTTCCCAGGCTGGAGTGCAATGGCACAGTCTTGGCTCACTGTAACCTCTGCCTCCTGGGTTTCAGTGATTCTCCTGACTCACCCTCCCAAGCAGCTGGGATTACTGGTGCCTGCCACCATGCCCAGCTAATTTTTTGTATTTAGTAGAGACGGGGTTTCACCATGTTGGTCAGGCTGGTCTTGAACTCCTGACCTCAGGTGATCCACACCGCCTTGGCTTCCCAAAGTGCTGGGATTACAAGCATAAGCCACTGCACCCAGTGCCCTATAATTAGATTAAAGCCATTGCACACACACAACTTAAAGCACTACACACTGGGGTCTGTTGGGGGGAAATAGGGGAGGGACAGCGGGGGTTGGGGAGTTGGGGAGAGATAGCCTGGGGAGAAATGCCAGATATAGGTGAGGGGGAGGAAGTGAGCAAATCACACTCCCACGTGTGTACCTATGCAGCAATCTTGCATGTACTTCACATGTACCCCAAAACCTAAAGTGCAATAAAAAATTAAAAATTAAAAAAAATATTAAAAAACAAAACAGAACAGAACAAAACAAAACAAAAAACAAAAACCACACATTAATGCTGAGTGGGCAGATTTAAAAGGAAAATGCATTCATATACATTGAAGATAATTAGATCAACTTCATCTATCCGTCCATCCATCTATCTATCTAAGTCTTCTTCTTTCCTCCTCCAACTACTACTGCACATTTTACTACTACCTTCTACTGTCTCTTTTGATATAGAGATACAGTGTGTGTGTGCATGTGTGTGTTTCTACAAAGAGCTACATATACATATATGTAATTTGTCTGCATACTTGCCTCTCTGGGTCTCTTTCAAATATCTTATTTTGTTGAATGAGGGTAAATTTTTAAAAATGAATAAAATTACTTGGCACAAGTGTGCTATATTTTAAAATGTAAATAGCCTTGACTCGTGGCCTGGCATGTAGCAAATGCTCTGTAAACAGTAGCAGGGATGCCGTATCTCACAGGTGTGGCTGCTAGAATTTCAATAAAGTAGAACTGATATGACTCTTATGCCTCATTTTGGTCTTGATTCTCATTGCTTATTCATTTTAATTGTACAGCAAATATTTATGGAGGTGCCAGCACGTGCTTGGTGTGGAGCTTGACAATGAGGTCACTGAGATTACTGTGGTCAGGTGTATGACCTCAAAGAGCTCAGCAAGGCAAAGGAGATAAGTATTAATAATTAATAGATAAAATTTATTGGGCAAGGCACGGTGGCTCATGCCTGTGATCCCAGCACTTTGGGAGGCTGAGGCAGGTGGATCACGAGGTCAGGAGATCGAGACTATCCTGGCCAACACGGTGAAACCCCATTCCCACTAAAAATACAAAATTAGCTGGGTATGGTGTTGCACGTCTGTAGTCCCAGCTACTCACGAGACTGAGGAAGGAGAATGGCTTGAACCCGAGAGGTGGAGGTTGCAGTGAGCCGAGATTGTGCCACTACACTCCAGCCTGGTGACAGAGTAAGACTCTGTATCAGAAAAAACATTATTGAACACCTATATTATGCTAGATACTCTGCTTTGTGCACTTCAATATAGCATCTCCCATTTAATTCACATAACAACTTTATGAGTGGGCTCCATGATCAGTTTTTTGACAGGGAAACAGATGTAGAGAACTTCTGTAACTTGCCCGAGGCCACTGACTGTAAGTGATGTCACTGGCATTCAAGGGTATCTTCATGTAATGTCACAGCAAATACCCTTGCTCATATTATGAAAGAATCTGGCTCTTCCACTGGCCATAAACTACACAACTTCATCCATCATTCCTCTTAATAGTCACGTAAAATTGGGCATAGTCTCCATGGGGATAAGAACATAAGTACGCACATTGGAAGTATAAGCAGACCTGCGACATTTATACCAGCCTTCTAGACATGCTTATGAGGGTACCCTTTGAACATTTTTGGCTCCCTTCAGCCTCTTGGTTTTTTATCATCTTTAAATTCCTAGGTCAAGAAAGTATCATGCATTTGGAATCGTCATGTATTATGTTTGATCATTGGTCACTTGTGGTATGTATATTTGCTTCTTAGAAGTCAAGTTCTCTGGAGGCAAGGATCTAAGCTTGTAACAGTTCTCCTTATGTCTTCTTATAATATTTACTGGCATTTGTATGTCCTGTACTGTGCTGAACACTGTGTGTAGAGGACACTGTGTTTGTGACACATACCTTGTCTTCAAATTGCTGTTAGAGAAGACACACACGAAATATTATTGAAGCGAGGTGTGGAATGGTGCAGGGATGGAAAACAAGGCATGTTTTCAGGGACGGGGGAAGGGAGCTGGAAGGTTGCTGTGGAAGTAGCAGGACCTTGCAAAATTTCATGGAGGAGGCGATATCTGAGCCAGGCTTGATCAGGTGAAAGGATTTTGCTGAGGTGAGAAACAGCTGATGCAATTTCCAGGCAAAGGTGATATTCCTTTATTCAATGAGAGCCATGACAATGGTGCTATATCCAGGCGTTTTAGACACGTTATTTCTGGTTATCACAACATCTCTACAAAGTGATATTTGTTTATTTTTCTTTTAAATCACCATTTCACAGACAAGAAAATGAAGGTTTCAAAAGCCTAACAAAGTGCCTATGATATCTCAGCTTGCGAGAGTATGAGCCAGACTCAGGAGCCAGGTTCTTCCTGCTATAACCACACTGTGCAGGATGAGCTGAGCCTTGATTTCCTCCTACGCAGGGTATGTTTCAGAGACAATGACATCTGGTAGAATGAGCACAGCTGAGCATTAGGTGGGATTTCAGTGGTAAGGATCCCACCTAGTGCTTCTCTGCTCCTTTTATAATACTCCATAAGGGAAAACGTGACCCCTTTTAATTTCAAGATCACATTTCACTTTATTCCTAATGAAAACATTTGTCAAAAGCATTTGGTACAAATGTGCAGTATTTTAAAATGTAAATGGGCTTCATGAAATTAATTTAATTTTTTCTAATAAATGTAGATGCAAAAATCCCAACAAAATAGTATCAAATCAGATAACATATCAAAAATATAATATAACATCATCAACTAGTATCTATCCCAGGGATGCAAGGAAGGTTCAACATACACAGATCAATAAATGTGATATATCACATCAACGGAATGAAGGACCAAAACTATATATTCATTTCTACAGAACACAGAAAAAACTCCTTCTGTGTGTATTGAGATGAAAACATGGGCTCTTTGTATGTTAATTTTGTATCCTGCAAGTTTACTCAATTCATTTGTCAGTTTGATAAAATTCAACATCCCTTCATAATAAAAACTCTCAATAATTTAGGCATAGAAGGAGCCTACCTCAACTTAATAAAGGTCATATATAACAGATTCACAGCTAACATCATACTGAATGGGAAAAAGTTGAAAACACCTCCTCTAAGAACTGAAACAAGAAAAGGATGTCACTCTCACCACTCCTGTTCAATACAGTACTGGAAATGCCAGCCAGCACAATCAGGCAAAAGAAAAAAATAATAAAAGGCATCCAAATTGGAAAAAAAAAGTCAAATTGTCCCTCTCGCAGGTAACATTATCTTATATGTAGAAAAACCTAAAGATGCCACCAAAAAAAGTATCAGAAATGATAAATTCAGTAAACTGGCAAAATATAGATTAACATGCAAAGATCCCATTTTTAACTACATGGGTTTTTCTGGCTCTCTTCACACATTATGCATTATTGTCCATTATGCATTATTACCAATATTCTGGCAATAGAATATTGTCTCATGTGACATGAAATGGGGCTCTGAAGTCAAATGAATTTGGGAAGTCTAAGTTATAGAAGAAAAATTGGTATCTGTATTGCAGGACTAAGGAGAGTCTTTAATATGCTAGAGTGCATTATAAGTCTCCAAAAGGTAGAAGTTGTGTGTGGGAAGATAATTTGACCAAGAAGCTGCTTCTGTGTAATTTAAAAATCCCAGCCAGGCGTGGTGGCTAACGCCTGTAATCCCAACACTTTAGGAGGCCAAGGCAGAAGGATTATGGAGCCCAGAAGTTTGAGACCAGCCTAGGAAATAAAATGAGACCACATCTCTCTAAAAAAAGTGAAAAAAAAAAATTACCTGGGTATGGTGGTGCATGCTTGTAGTCCCAGCTACTCAGGAGGCTGAGGCCGGAGAATTGTTTGAGTCTGGGAGGTTGATGCTGCAGTGAGCTGTGATCACACCACTGCACTCCAGTCTGGGCGACAGAACAAGACCTTGCCTCAAAAATGAAAAGACACATTTTCACAGGATCAATCAAGATTCATTGTTTTTTTTTTTTTTTGGTGGGGACAAGAAATTAGAAATGTCAGAGTAACGGGTAAAACCCATGATTTGCAGTCTCCAAAAGACCTGGGTTCAAATCCCACCTCTACCAACTAACTTACCGTGCCACCTCCCATAAGTAATCTATCCACCTGTAGAATAACAGACTTACCTTAGCACTTGGGAAGTACAGGGTATGGCAGTAGTTATCACTATTACTTTTATCATTGTCACTTTCAAAACACTAATGTACTGGGAACAAGGGAGGATGGAAAGATAATTTTCACTGCTTAAACAGCAGGATGGCAGAGAGGACGGGACACCTCCAGGGTTTTGTGACACTAAGTTTAAAAAGACCCTCCCCCGCCAGAAGGGTGGCCTAATGAATAAACAGCCCTGCTATGAAAAGAAAGGTTTATGGTTTTCTGACACTGCAGCTGGCTAGTTCTGATAACATTCTTAAATAACCCCTTTCACCTTTAAAGCCTGATACATTTGCCTCCTGTTTACTGTTCCAGGAGTTCTATAGCTATAAAAATAACCTCGCTTTAAAGAGGCAATACATTTTTTTAAAAGAATGAAAGTGACCTGGCTAGAGCCTTAGTAATTTAGAGAATAGAAACCCAGCAAGTACATTTCATTCACTACAGCTCAGACAGTCTTCTATCAGGGAAGAGTTGGACAGTTTTGTCTCTTTCATTATAAAGAAAAAAATTGTCTCCCAGGCTCCTCCATACTGGGATTGCCCCAGACCTTTCAGACATGGAGCCCATGCTGAATGGCATTCATCAGGTGATCACAAACTGCTCTGAGCCTCTGTATATGTAAACTGAAGAGGTTAACATATTTTTTTGCTCCAGCTTGCCCACCCAGAATGTTCTAAGATTCTTGACATAAAATGGTTGCCAGGTATGCCCCACACTCTCATCTTCTTTTAGTCTGAAGGTCTGACGGAAGGAGTGAGATTGGAAGCTCTGCTAACATGCAAGTAGATTCGGGTTGATCCAAAATTGTCCCTGATTTTAAGGAGATTGCTGTCTAATTGGGGACATAAGACTGAAATAGAATACAATCAGTCAGTGTGAAGTTGAGTGATAATTATGGCACACAATTTATAAGTGCTTGTAGAAGATTAGTAGATAGTGTGATTACATCAGTTCAGAAATGGCTTCATGGGGAGCTGGATAGACAGATGAGTGAGCGTTGGATGAATCAAGAAAAAGAAGGTGTTCTATTCAGGATCCTTTTACTGGCAAAGATAAGGAATCAACGTAAGGTATCCCAAGTAAAAATCAAGTTTTAATACAACAATAAGATAATTTTGTGAATTCCAGTCAGGAAAGAAAATTCAGCCAAATTTTAGATGAATAGAAATTGATAACTAAAATGCCTCAGGATCCAGTGGTGAGACCCCTCCATCCCGCAAAGGATACACAGTTGACTATTTATAGATCCTCAAGTACACCTGTGCAATTTCCTCTCTTTCAGAGGACAGATGGAAAAATGACTGCTTATTCTTTATTTTGCCTGGGACCACACTCAAATGGCAGCTCCAGCCTCCAAATGGTAAAACTCCTCTTTGTGTGCAGAATGCTGCACATCATTTGCTACTAGCCAGCTTTTTGATCGCGTCCTCCCAAGTTAGAGGACCACTGTGGTTTGTCAGCTATGCCCAGGGGAAGGGTCACATGGTACAGAGGACTTTTGTTCCTAGGGCTACAGGCAGGACTGTTTATATTAGCAGGAAAATGTTCCCCAACAAGCAAGACAAACAACACCACTGGTGCAAATGACATGGCAGGTTACAGAAAATGAGGGGCAGAAACACTCAGCTTGTAAAGAGAATTTCCTAGCTCGAGTGAACAGTGATCTAAGGCAAAGGAAAAAAAAAAGATTCAGCCAGATGAAGCATGGCTTTGAAATCCAAGGAAATAATGAATGATTAGAAAGAAAATAAGCACTGATAATGTAAATAAACAGGATAATGGCTTTTGACCATTATGGTGGGGACAATGTTCAAGTCTTGAACTATGATAAGACATCACAGTTCTGCGTGTTGATTAAGTCCCTTGAAATTTAGATCAGGCGGCAATCAAACAGGAATGAGAAAGGAACTCTATATACTGTTATAATTGACCTTCAGGAAAAGAATTTGGTCCCTTATTGAATTTTGAAACACCGCAGCTTGATGAAAATCAGCTTGGCTTAAGTTTCAAATTCAGCTTTAATATTTGCTAGCAGACTTTTTTTTAACCTCCCCTTGTATGAGTTATTCAATCTGCAAAGCAGAGGGACAGTGCTTCTAAGAATTATTTTAAGGATTAATATAATGTGGCTAGGATAGCCACATCTGGTATATGGTAGATGTTTTATAAATGTTAGTTTCATTTTTCTCTGTTCTTCTTTAGATCTAGGTCCATATTAATTCTCTTTATCCACTGGAGTTTTTTTTTTTTTTAAACTATGAGTGGCTTAAAACCCACGCCAGGCTAAAGATGATGAAAGGGAAGGGTAAGCCTTTTGGCATGGAGAGAAGGGTTGAGAGGCTGGCAGTGACTCAGAACCAGCAGTGAGGCATTGAGCCATCTATGCTCACGGATGACATGGCTATTCTTTTTATGGGGCAGACATAAAGAAACGTGACCCAGACTGCAAAGGACCAATTGTGTCATAGCTTCTTTCCTAGAGGATTTCCTTTTTGTACTTTTTATGAGCCCCTACAAATGGAATCAGACTGCGTGGCTTTTCCAGACAGTTTTGAAGAGGAAGATTGATTAAAATTAGTTACAGATGAAACAATGCCCTCTGCTTTTGTGGAATCCCTTTGTTAAGAAATAAATGACAGAAGTGACTAAACACTTCTTTACTTACACTTTGGCAAAAGCCAAAAGTTATTTCTCTGTTCATCTGGCCTTATCCTTATTTACCAATGATGCTTTCTTATCTTGTTCCCACGGGCTTGGAGTATCACAAGATCAGATTGTGGGATGCAGGGAAGGAAAGGGAAGCACCTACCCCTCATCTTCTCTTGGTCCCTATGTTCTGCCAATTGCCTCTGCCTCTCCAAGTTCCCTCCCTGTAGGCGAGTCTCAAGGCTGTGGCGTGCCCAAGGATTTGCCCATTGTGCCACAGAGAGGGACTCAGACTCTAACAATATTGCCATTAGCAGAGCCAGAAAAGACCTCTGTCCTTCAGTGCTCTATTCATTCTTCTGATACAATCTCGGTAAATACAAGTCTCCTTATGCAGATTAAATGGTCCCTGCCGCTCTCTCTGCTTTGGTCTGTTAGTCTCTAAATTAAATTCTGCATTGGAAAGAATCAGAAGCCTACAGGTAGCTTGGTTCAGCAAATAATGAGAAAACCAAACTGAAAATCAACATACTTCAATGCTTGTTATATGGATACATTCTGGAGACGCTGTCAGGGTAATAATATCGTATATAATGTATTCAAAAAATTTTTATCTTTATTTTGTAGCACCTAGATTTAAGTTGTTCATAAAGCAGACATAATGGTAATGGTAAGCTGAAGGAATGGCTGCATTTTGAAGACCCTCAAAGAACGTCGTCACAGCAATATTAAAGGCTTGAATATATAGCTTCTAAAGACACCCAAGTTATATTTTTCTTTAAAAAGTATGTTTTAATAATGATTTATTTCAACAGCTTTATTAAAGTATAATTTACATATCTTAAAATTCATCTTCTTAAGTGAGCTATTATTGACATTGCAATTATTCTTGACCCAACATTTGTTATTATGGGAAGAAGGAAGAGCATCTCTCTGATTGAAACTGTAGGGGAGCCTAAAGGGGTTAAATGTTATCATCAAATCTGTAACTCCTCTAGGTTCTGGGGAACATCTTTCAAATCCATCCTTATAGCTTCTCAGAACCTCTTGGGCTGCTTTTCTGGCGTAGTAGGCTGGGCTTCTGGCAAGAGAGATCCCCCTGGTGTCGGGTTGTGAGATGAAGGTTGTGGCCATAGTGAATGTGGGCTCTTCACCTGTATACACTGGGGAGAGTTATAACCCCAGTAACTCAATGGACCTCTTTTAGAGGAGTGTGCTTTTAAAGTGCAGATTCCCAGGTTTCACTTTCAAAATGACTGGTTCTGGAGGGCTAACATAGCCACAAGAAATCTGTATTCTAAAGAAGACCCCAAGGGGATTCTGATGCAGATGGTCCCTAAAAGATGTGTGAGAGCTTCTGAATGACCTTACAGCAATATTGAAATGGTTATGAGCTGGAAATGTTGACTGCCCTAGTCTAACCAGTCCTTGTTTTGTTTTAACTACTTAACATGGCCTTTCCAGTGTATCTAATCGCACCGACACCCAAACCCCACCCCCATACACACACATGCACATACGTGTCTACACGCAGTCTTTATTTTTGACAAAAAGAAAAGACAAGCTGATATGGATAAGTTAGGAAAAAATAACTTAGAAGTAAAGTAAGTCAATTTTCTGGGAAAATTTCCTTTATAATGTCATCTTATTTAAATATATATATATATATATATATGTTTACTCTCAAGGGATATAGACACATATGGATGCACCCTTCAAAATATTAGTTGAACCCAGATCCTTGCTGAGAAATGAATGAAATGGGAGATTCCACTCTAGCTTAAAACACAGAAACATTTTCAATGACTAATGGTTTCCAGCCACCTTAGTTAAGGCAGGACTTCCTATTGACAGGAATAATAATTAGCTTTGGAAATAAAAGTGGAAATAGAAACGGGGGACGCTAGCTGACAAGCCCACTTTGCATATTTATATATTCTGCCAGGTCTTTGCATTGTGCTTTCTGCTCAGGAATAAATTTGCCTTTATTGTTTTTCCCGGCCTCCCCCATTCTCACAGAGCTCCTGCCATGCCAAGAGAGATATGAAAAAAGGCCAAGTGATCTGCTATTGAAGCCGGAAGAAATATCTCCCTCCCAGTGACCTTCCTAGATAATGAGCAGATATGGTTTTCTAATATAAAGTGAATAAATCAAGGGGACTTTCAGGGAATCAGGGCAATAACAGTGGAGTCCAAGACCATCAATTCCAAAAGCAAAGGGCAGAGGCACCTTTCTTTATAGATCAACATTAGACTAAGGCAAGAAGGGAGACTCACTGCCAGAGGGGGGGAGGAGTTAAAATAGATCCACTCTCCCTTCCCCACATTTCTCCCACCCTCCCTTCTTGCACTGAGTCCTGAGACTAATGTGGGGAAAAATCACGCTTTCACAGGATGTCTCATTGGCTGTTATTTTCTATCAATTGAGTTAATACATAGCTTTGACAGATGAGTTGCTTGACTTTGTCTTTAGCTCATTATAATTTTTTGGTGTGAATTCAGCGCTAGACCAGGGTGCCAGATTGGTGTCATTCTGCAAACTTCTGTTGATTTGCAGAACAGCTCTATCCTGCTCTTGGTCTTCATCTGACACCACCAATCTCACAAGAGGGGTCCCTATCAGGGATGGGGCTAAAAGGAGGGCCAGCAAGTGTTTGGGGCCAGGTGGACCACTGGGTGAAGACAAGATAACAGAGTGTGTCTTCCCATAGACCGACTGCTGTTTGCTGATCCATTTCTTACGTATGTAGCACCATAATACACCAGTGAAAACAAAGGAGAGAGTGTGTTTAATTCCAGGAATGATGTCTGGCATATTAAGAATAAACATATAGATAATTTTGATAGCAATCACTGCTGTTTACTTAGGTCTTAGTATGTGATGGGCATTATGCCCGATCTTTCTAAATGTGTTAACCTTGAAGAACGGGTATTTATTATCCCCATTTAAAAGATGGGAATATAGATGCTGTAAGTTTATGTGACCTTCTCTGGGTCACACAAGTGTGGAAAATATTCAGCGAAGTATATTTTACTGAGGGCTCTCTGACCCCAAAGTCCATTCCTTTAAGCGTGCATCTATGCCACAGGAAAGATTATCATTAAATGGTCTAAAAGGGAGGTGCAGATGAGTGGGAATTACTGACCAGAGAGACTCAGTCTTTTTCTAGACCTTATGTAGGAACCAGTTTTTTGGACCAAAATCTTGGTCAAGGTGAGATGGCATTGAGTGCCTGGTATTTTAAAATACTATGTGGTAGATGTCAAATTTTAGAAATTTTATTTGAATCCCACCCCCTGACTTTGTCTGTGAGGAAATAGACCTAAAGAGGGAATGGAAGGGAATGGATTGTCCAAGACTGAGCCAAAATCATCATTCAGGTTTTGGTTTATAAGCCTCTCCTACTGGTAGCCAGTCACCATTTGGTGGCAGTTAAAACATCATGTTAAGTAAGATCTGTTTAGATCATCTTTCCCATGACACCTGGATAACTCCAGGCACTTAGTCCCACACAGGGTGTCAGCAATAGATCTGGGACAGAAACTCACGGCCCAACATCATGGGCACCAGAACACATCTGGTCCAAGATAGTCTGATGTCTCTCTTTCAATTAGAGACTACAGCTCCCATTCTTTGAAGTGCTAACAAGCCAGGGCAGTGCAGGATAGTGACCCATTTGGTTCCTCTTGGGGCTTCCTGTGGTTGCACCTCTCACCCAGCTCTTCATCCCAATAAGGGCCTCCCCTCTGCCTCTTCACTCCCTTCCCTGAAGTCTGTTCACCACACTGTAGCCAAAGAGAGCTTTCAAAACACACTTGACTATGTTTCGCTCTTCCTGACAAGATGAAGTGGACTCCTTCTGCACATCCATCTTAACACGACTTTTGCAGGGCCTTGTAAGAAATGATTGTTTCTTGTTCTGTAAACCCATCCATATAGAAAAGGTTCTATTTCCTCAAACCTGGCATATGTCTCTTGCCTCTGAGCCTTTAACCTTGCGATTCCCAGTGCCTAAATCGTCTTTGTGTGTCTGGCCCAAGTCCTGGTCATTCCTGAGGTCTCAGTATAAACATCACTTCACTCAGTAAGTTTACCCTTGATTTTTTATTTTGGGCTCAGAACATACCTTGCACATGGCCCAGGCCTAGACTTATCACCCTGTATTATAATTCCCTCATTGTGCACATCAGCCTCCACCCATAGACTGTAAGGTCCCTGGAGTGGGCAACTGTTTGTCTGATTTACATTATATCCCCATTGCTTCAGAGAAGGTCCAGCGCAAAATAGGGGCCAAACAAATATTTCTTAAATGCAGCACTTACTGGATGTTTTGTGAACAAATCTTTTCTCTTTAGTGTATTTTATGGCAGCCACTGTTTTTAGTATTGGTGATTAAATGGAGAGGAAATTAGTAGGATGTTGGCCTCCTAAAGACTTCAGTCTATTGGCAGAAACACATGTGACTACACAACAACATAGGTACACACAAACAATATAACCGCAAATTCTGATGAATATTCTATGTAAACATTACAAGAGACTCTATTACGTGGTGACCTAAACTTTTTCAATCATTATCTTCTGATATTGCTTAGCTATTAAGGGAATTGATAAGATCACATGAAAAAATATCAAGTAACTCAACAATTAAGTGGCATGCTCATTGGCATCATGGCAACTGGAAGTAGGTAGGGACGATACCACGTGTCTTAGCTTCACAGCCTCCCCAAGCATACGGACCCCAGGGCTCTAGAGAGAGCACTTTGCCCTGCCCCCTTTAGGAGAGCTTGAGCCCCACATATTCATGATTTCATGCTGCTTTTCCTGAGAATCCATGGCCATGAATGGGGAACGTGAGAGCATTTTCCTGCCTCAAATAATAGTTATTAAGTAGTTTGTAAAAATGTTTAAAAGAAAACAGTAATGGCCCATATCTCCATTGTCCAGAGAGTTGCAGAGGACATTTTGTAGACTAAAGTAATATACAACCATAGGTAGAAAATTAATGTCAGATACAAATTAAATAAAAATAATAAAATATACAAAATTGCAAAATAACTAAGTTTGAAAGTCGAAAAGAGTGTGAAATTTTTTGCCAAAAGCAATAATTCTTAGTACTCAAGATTCCCTGCAGGAAAGTTTTCCAGTCAAATAATTGTGTATGTGCATATATATATATATATATATATATATATATATATATAATTATCAGCATTAATACCAAAAGGAGTCATACAAAAATGTTCTTTGCATTTTTTTTTATTTTTAATTTTTAAGTTAAGATTTAAAAATTGGCACATAGTAATTGTACATATTTATAGGGCCCAGATTGATATTTTAATATGTGTATACAATATGTAATGATCAAATCAGGGTAATTCATATTTTAGTTTTCAGTGAAAAATAGAACCTAGTAATTTCTGTATGACAATAACACAGAACTCCCCTTTTCTTTTTCATGCTGTGTAGTCTTTTGTCTTATGGCTAGATCATCAATTATTTAACAAGCAATTGTGGTCGTTTGTTTTTGCTTTGAAAAACAATGCTGGCAGGAACATTTATTGGCATTTTCTTTCTAGTGTAACTGTAAAATATGTATTAAGCAATAAGATTGCTTGTAAGAAAGATGTGTGAGCATTTTACTATTTAATTTTTTTAAAACTTTTAAGTTCAGGGGTACAAGTGCAGGTTCGTTGCATAGGTAAACTTGTGCAGATTATTTCAATTCCCAGGTATTAAGCCTAGTATCTATTTGTTGTTTTTTCTGATCCTTTGCTTCTTCCCACCTTCCAACCTCTGGTAGGCTCCAGTGTGTGTTGTTCTCCTTTGTGTTCATGTGTTCTCATCATTTAGCTCCCACTTATAAGCGAGAACATGTGATATTTGGTTTTCTGTTCCTGCATTAGTTTGCTGAGATAATGGCTTCCAGTTCCATCCATGTCCCTGCAAAGGACATGATCTCATTCTTTTTTATGGCTGCATGATATTCCATCATGTGTGTGTACCACATTTTTTTTTTTGGTCCAGTCTATTGTTGATAGGAATTTAAGTTGATTCTATGTCTTTGCTACTGTGAATAATGCTGCAATAAACATAAACAGGCATGTATCTTTATAATAGAATGCTTTATATTCTTTTGGGTATATAAACAGTAATGAGATTCCTGGGTCGAATGGTATTTCAGCCTTTAGGTCTTTGAGGAATCACCACACTGTCCTCCACAATGGCTGAACTAATTTATACTTCCACCAAGTGTGTAAGTGTTTCTTTTCCTCCATAACCTTGCCAGCATCTGTTATTTTTTGACTTTTTGATGATATCCACTCTGAGTCATATGCTGAAGATTGAAATTAGACCTATTTCTTACATCATATACAAAATTAACTCAAGATGGGTTAAAGACTTAAATGTAAACCCAAACAATAAAAACTCTGGAAGACAACCTAGGCAATACCCTTCAGGACTTAGGCATGGGCAAAGATTTCATGACTAAGATTCCAAAAGCAATGTCAATAACAGCAAAAATTGACAAATGGAGTCTAGTTAAACTAAAGAGCTTCTGCACAGAAAAAGAAACTATTATATCAACAGATTATTTTGTATACTGTTAGATATTTAAATTACCCTCCAAGTCACATTGATCAGTGTAGGAGTAGATTCATTTCTTGCAGCCTCCCCAGCAATATACAATGTCAATCTTACAGGTGAAAAGCGTATTACATACCTTATTTAAATATTTTTAAAAGTGAGGTTGCTTATTTTTTGGCCTGCTTATTGATAATGTGTATTTCTTAAGATGCTGCCTTAAGATCAGTTAGAAATGAAACGGTTTATTTATTTATTAGCACATCCTAAATACACACAGGTTTGTACAGATAATGGTAAAACCCTTTTAGAGGAAATAAAAAAAAATCTGTTTTAATCACAGGTCCCAGAATTTTAGAGATGTTCATTTGACATTAAAAGCTTGATATTCTATTTACAAACCACTCTCACATATTAATCTAAGTTGTTCTGTAATGATCTTTAGTAGGGAGCACTTTATTACCTTGGTTCAATTTGTTCTATATATGGAATAAATTAACTTTTGCCTCATGCCATTCTGTAAATCACACACCCCTCCCAATGGCCCATCTTAGTAGGAGTCATTGTTCCATAGGTGGACATTCTAGAACCTTTGCTTATCTGTTTGTGTGCCATGATGCCGGGATGGAGACCAAAAGGCTAAATGAAGCCCTCAGACTGTACAGCAGTTACTCCACTAGCTCAGAGCTCTGTCGCTCCCATCTGATCTATTCCAGTCTTTTTGGTTTCTGTGTATCCATCTTTCCAGCCTCACTGAAACCAGCACTTGTAGTCTGTGGGTCTGTGATGTGCTGGGTGCTAAAGCAAAAGAGATGTGTTTCTGAAATGTGTCTTCATCCATCCAGATTTTAAAGATGAAGCCATTCATCTTTTATCTGGTCCAAAGGGATTTCTAGGTTCTTCTCCAGGTAATGAGTTTGATTCCAGTGATGTGGTGACGGGAGATGCAGGCAGATTCTTCCATGGCTGTCACCACCTTACCGGATCCATGCTCTAGGGGGAATGCAGGAGCACAAGAACTCCGCCCTGTTTCTGCTCCAGGTTCTACCCCATTTCCAGGGGCCAAGGGCTGGGCAGGAAGGCTTTCTATGCTCTTACTGTTATCCATATTTTTAAGACTGACATTAAGGATGATAGCCTTACCCCATCTCCAAAGAATAGACATATTTGAAGACATATTCCTGGAGAAAAAGGTTGAGAGGAAACCAAACTCTCTGTGACCAAACCTTTTTGTTGTTTGTTGCTCATAAAAGGAGTAGTTATAATTGTGCTATTTGTTTAGCGAGTGCATTTTCTGAACCAAAAATCAAAGACCCTTGATTAGATGAGGGACATTAATTGCTAAATTAATGGACCAGAATATTGCAGTTTTCACACACAAAATTTCATTGGTACAGAATAACCAGTCTATTTATCTTTCCTTCCTCCCGTCCTTTCTTCAGTACTTCTAAAAACAAGGCACTACTTAAAAGACACTGTCCTATTTTCTCCTCCTTGAGAACTCCTTCCTTTTAAAACCACTTTGTTCTGTAAATTTGTTACCCTTCTATCTAAATCTGTTAAAAACAGAAACTAAATGCATTTAGAGAATATGTCTCTATGTTATGTAGATAAAATATTATGTGTATTATTATATTTTGTGGTCTTAATCTGGCCCTGGGTGGTCCCAAATCCAGAGCTTTTCTGGCTCAATCTCCATTCTTGCTGTGTTTGCCAAGGACTCTGGCCATGAGGAGGCATCGAGTACATTTCTATGTCTGCTTCAAGGAGTTTCGTTTTCAGTACACTTGCTTAGGGACACACAAGAGTAAGCTGGGGCAGGAATCAAGGCTGTCTTTCTAACTGTAAATCATGTCTAGATCTCAAGAGAGAGGGGAGGAATGCCCCTTTATCTCACCTGCAAACACCTGTCCATATTAAATTCTGAATGTCAAAACACTGAACAGTGAACATCTGAAGCACAAGTCTGTCTCCCTTGCTTAGCTGCAGGTCTCTCCGTATCTCACTGTCTTGTCAGGTCTCTCTTGCTCTATAGAGTTAGGCATCAGTGGCCTGAGAGTAGGGCCACTGTACTTCCATACCTCCTGCGTCCTAAGCATGCTGAGAATCTTACTCATCATGCTATGCAGTGACGACAGTTCCATAGAAGAAAGACCTAAATCAGGAAACCTGAATCAAAGGCTTGGCTTCAGCCAAACAACAGCATCCATCATACTAAATTACAATGGTTAATTCAAATTTTATTAGTAGAAGAGCTCTAAATATAATGTATTTTATGTTTGTGCAGATTTAAGCACTATTATTTTAAAATTGTCAACAAATTGAAGGGAATATTCACATTTAAAAGGGATTCGTGCTTACTTCGAATTTGTGGAAGCGTATCCTTAATTAATACTGCTGTTTGTCTTTTCACACATGTATGTCTTGCTTACCCAGCTAGATAATAAAATTCTTGAGGGCAGATGCCATGAGTCACTTGATTTTTGGAATCCAAGGTACGAAGAAATTTAAGCAACACTCAAACAATATTGATTGGTTAATAGTTCTATCACCAGGTAGGTTCTGATGTCTGGGTTTTGTTTATTTTCCTCTGGATTTTTTGAGGATGGAGAAATGTGCATGGGTAGGGTTGTTGGCAAGAAAAGGGTACACATATCAGCTCTATTGTGTCTGTTCATGGGTCCAAAGGGCTCCTGACCCCATTAATCCCTGGCTGAGATTCCTGCAGGGCTTTGATGTATATACCCCTCCCAAGTGAGTAAGTGCTCCTCACGTCCTGAAAGCATCAGCCCGGCCTCTCCTCAGTGACATCTTCCACTCCGATGTTCAGTTGTGGCTATGCAGCTTTATTGTTGCTGATGGCACTAATATCCCTGCATAAAGTGGTTTCTTTGTTCCCGTCCTTTTATCCTTTTGTATTCCCTGTTCAGAGGCACTGACCTTTTAGCTTTCATGCATTGCCAGCCTCAAGAGAAAACCCAATCTGTCCTTTACCTGGCAACTGTAGCTCGTCCCCAGTCCTCTCTCCTTATCCCTTCTCTCTTAAATCCATCCTTTCCTTTCCCAGCTTTTTGATTTCATTTTCTTCCCTGTAGCACATTTGGAGCCTTACTAACTGAAGAGAATGAAGGCGTATTTGATGTGGAACTTGAGATTTATCAGAAACCTTTTATTTCAAAATGATGACACGGGAAATTGCATCATCCTTATATGTGTCTGAGGAAGAGATACCAGATGGAGAAAATATTTCCACAACATGACGGACTTTTATATTTGCGTCTCCTCTATAGAAAACACCAAAAGGAAAAAGGAAAGGAGGGAGCAAAATAAAGGAAGGCAAATAAAAGTGGGGATGGATGACCTAATGCTTTTGGCTGCTGGTTCATCCCCTCCCTGCTCGAAATTAAAATGAAAACACTCAATACACTATAGAACGGAAAGTGTGGAAATTCTATCCTACATTTCATTTTAAGTCTGGATTATTATTACAGCTGAGCAGTGGACAAACCAGGAACAGGCAGGTTCTTGAGAGAGCAAGCTTTTCTGTGTAGGGTTTAGAGTGGTGGGTAAAAAACACAGATAAAGTTAAAATCCCAGGAGCAATAAGTTGCCTGTCTTCTTCAAGGGGTGGTGGACACCACTGCTGTTTCCTGAGTCTTTTCTGTTTTTCAGAGATAAAGTACCATTCATTTTAGGTTGACCTCAAAGTCCCCCTCTCCCAAGGATTCTTCCCTGAGTGACCGCCTTCTGTATACCTCTATGCTCACTTGCTGCTCTGTTTCACTTTCGTGAGCATGTTGAGTTCTCGTCTTGTGCCTCTGATCCTTCACATGCTTTCCTGCCCGACTATGTGGTTGTTGAGAGTGGACACTGAGTGCTTTCCTTTTAGTTCTTCTCAGCTATTCCTTCCTATTAGACAAGGCAGCCTTGCACTGTTGTTACCTGGCTTCTCTCTAGCACAGGGCATCTTGTTTTACCTCTAAGAAGGAAGGAAGAGGTAGTGTTGGGGAGGAGACTCTATCAGGGCAATCAATCAGTGCACACCTGGACTTGTTTCCCTAAGAGCTGGTCCTAAAAGATATCCATTAAAGTGACAATGAAAGAAGATGGCCAGAGACTGGAATTTCCCCATGCTGTTTAGCCAAGAGCCAAGAAGCCTTGCTTTACTGTTGGTTCTCAATTGAGGTTGGCAAATCCCCCAAGGGGCATCCAGAAATACAATAGGGTCAAGTACAGGTTGTCATATTGACTGGAGCGAGGAATGGGTAATATTAGCATTTAATTCCAGGGATCAGGCCTAACAGACGTCTTGAAATATGCAAAAGAGCCCACAGAAAAAGATATGTCCCCACAAAATTCTAGTAGGGTCCCCCTAAAAAGAAAAAGAATACATGGCTATTTTCTCAGAAGAATGTCAGATTCCAAGTGAGGTGTGCTATGTAATCTTCAAATTCCTTTTCTAGAGTCTATTTATTCATGAATGAACTTTCTAGAGGAACTACCATGTGCTGGGGACTGGTGACCCATCAGTAAGATGGACACAGCCCCTGCCTGTTGGCTCTTGACCAAGTAAGAGATGCAGAAGATGACAGAGCCAATGCCCTTCCATGCCATGGGCGTTTTAAGAAGGGAAGGGCAAGGTTGTCTGGGCAGGTGTGGAAAGAATTTAACCTCGAATAAGGGAACTGGGGCATATTTCCCATAGTCACTAATTCCTAAATGAAGATTGCCTATAGTAGCTGATTCCTAAATGAGGATGAGGAGTGGGGGGTGGGGGGGGTTGAGAGGAGGGTCTGGGGTGGGGCATCTATAACCAGGAGCCACTGGGCCAGGCAGACGGTGCAGCATTTGTAAAACCTGAAGCATCATAGGAGACAAATTCAATATGGCCGATCCTGAAGTGTAGATTGAAGATAGAAGTTTTGAGATGGAAAAAATAGACATAGCCTATCTTATAAATAATGGTCAGTAGCTTAGAGTTTCTCGAGAGGATAATTGGAAGACACTTAAGGCTTTTAAACAAGAATATTGGCAATTCAAATAGCTCCCTCTGGCTATAGTTTGGTTGTGTTGACCAAATTTGAATCCAATAAACATGTTTTTTTTTTCCCTCCCATGCTCTGCTCATCCCGCTTGTAACTAATTAGTTACCTAGAGATTCCTAGATTCCCAGAGACTGCCGTATATTGAAATATATGGCAATACAAAAATACAATTTTGAAAATTGTTCATTAGGCAGGGAATTTATCTATAATAACAGCATAAGATTTTCTGGGTATTTATAAATTCATAACATCTCTGGATGGCTAGACAAGTTTATTCATGATTAACATTAGACGCTAACTTCTGAAGATACATAGAAAAAGCATGGGTGATCCTCCTTGCTATTTCTTGTATAGCGTTGATGTTGCTATTCCTGCTACATCTAAGCAGCCAGAGGATACCAAAGGTTTCTCTACATTCTCTCATTTTAACCTCAGAGCACTGCTGCAGGTGGGATGAGTGGGTAGCACTGTATTCCACTAGTCACACTTGGGGAAATGGATCACTTTCTTAGCTATCAATATTAAGGTCCCAGTGTGAACTAGAGGAGTGACCTGATTTTTACTGAGCAACTGCTAAAGCGAAAATACATTCTGTTGTCATTTCTTTTGATCCTCTCAATGGCAGTACTGGGAAGGATTTATTAACTCTGATTTACAGAGGGAGAAACCAAGACTCAGTGGGGTTAAGTGACTTGTCCAACATTCACATAGCTCTGGCGTGTTCTTGGAAATCAGAAAAGAAAATGGATATGTTTAAATGACAGACATCTTGTCTCTCCACCCTTTTTTGTCACTTTCTCCATTCCAGAAAGTTGTCTTGGCCATGTACGTTTAGTTCCTAGGGATTTCCTTTCTTTTCTCACACCTGTCCTCTTTGCTGGCCCATTATGCCTCTCTAAGTGGATTTGTAGTTTCTAGTCTTGAACTATGAGTGCTCCTGCCATGGCTGGCTCTTGGTTCTTTAACCATAGTAGAACAGGAAAACACAGACTCTCTGAATGATTCTGATTTAAAAGTGTGAGACAAGTGATTCTAGATACATTTTATTCCACTTTGTAGAGCTTGTTGTGGCTCTATCTTTAATATAGAGAATAGCAATTCTTCCTCTTTATTTAAAGTATGGGGGGATCTCAAGACAATTATCAGGGCTTTTGAAGTTCTATTCATTTTGTATATTTACTCTGAGTCCAAATCAGTGATCCCCATGGTTTCCCAATTCTCCTATGGTAAAATCCCAAAACTATACTATAGTATCGAAAGCCTACCACATCCACTCTTTCGTGCTTTCCCCTGCCACATCGGATACCACAAAACTATTTGTTTCTTGTGCTCCATCTCCACTGGCCTTCCCTTCATTTCCTAAACACTTCAAGCTTCCTCTTGATACAAGCTCTTTGCATAGTTTCTGCCTGGAAACTTCTTAACACCTCTCTGGTTCATATCTACTCATTATCTTCATCAATGGTCACTTCCTCAAGGAAGTATTTTCCAGCCCCTAGAATAGTTTGGACTTTTATATGCATTTCATAGTACCATGTATCATACCATGCAAATGGTTATTTGTGTTGTAATTAATTGATTAATATCTATTTTTTTCACTGGATTATAAGCCTCATAATAATAGAGGCCAAGTCTGCTTTTGCAAACTATTGTGGTCTAAGTAACTGGAACTTAGGTGCTTGATAAGTATCTGTTGAAAGTTTGAATGAATGCTCTGGATTATATTACGGGTAACTAAATTGCCATTTGAATTGTTCTGATCCAAGTGCCAAGAACTCACTTCTGTTAGAATTTAAACTGATACCTGGCTAGGCATGGTGGCTCATACCCATAATCCCAGCACTTTGGGAGGCTGAGGTAAGCTGATTGCCTGAGCACAGGAGTTTGAGACCAGCCTGGGCAACATGGAAAAATCCTGTCTCTACGAAACAAAAAACAAAACAACTTAAAAACCAAAGCAAAAAAACTAAAATTAACTGGGCATGATGGTGCATGCCTGAAGTTAACTGGGCATGTTGATGCACACCTGGAGTCCCAGCTACTCAGGAGGCTGAGATGGGAGGATCGCTGAAGCCTAGGAGGCAGAGGTTGCCTTGAGTGGAGATTGCCATGGCACCCCAGCCTCGATGACAGAGAGATAC
>CAUYQU010090604.1:0-97405 GCA_963574635.1 Cheracebus regulus
ACACAATAATAGTGGGAGACTTGAACATTACACTGTCAATATTAGACAGATCAACGAGATAGAAAATTAACAAGGATATCCAGGACTTGAACTCAGACCTGGAACAACTAGACTTAACAAATATTTACAGAACTCTCCTCCCCAAGTCCACAAAACACATTTTTCTCAGTATCACATTATACCTATTTTAAAAGTGACCACATAATTGGAAGTAAATCACTCCTCAGCAATTGCATAGCATCTCAGAAGTTTAAATAAAATATTGGTTGGCTGCTTGTTTGTTATTTTCATCCCCTATTCCTTTCTGTCTCCATTGTTAAGCACAATTATTGGCATAAAAGAGGTTTTTAATACCCATTTTTAGACTGCATTCTAGCCTGGGCAATAAAACAAGAATCCCATTCTCTCTCCCTCTTTGTCTCCCTCTTCCTTTCTCTCTTTCATTCTTTTTTTTTCTTTCTTTTGCTGTTTCTTTCTTTCTTTCTCCTTTTCTCTCTTAAAAAATAAAATAAATAAATAAATAAAGGAGGTGGCTGGGCACAGTGGCTCACACCTGTAATCCTAGCACTTTGGGGTGCTGAGAGGCAGGCGGATTACCTGAGGTCAGGAGTTCAAGACCAGCCTGGCCAATGTGGTGAAACCCTGTCTCTATTAAAAATACAAAAATTAGCTGGGCATGGTGATAGGTGCCTGTAGTCCCAGCTACTCGGGAGGCTGAGGCAGGAGAATTGCTTGAACCTGGGAGGCAGAAGTTGCAATGAGCCAAGATTGTACCATGGCACTCCAGCCTGAGTGACAGAAGGAGACACTGTCCCAAAAAAATAAAAAATAAATTAAAACAATAAAGGAGGAAAACGTCTTCCCTGTTTTCTTAGGAAAAGAGTGAAATACCTGGAAACCGAGAGAAGCCGAAGGGCTGGCTCTCAACGTCATTCCAACCCAGAAGCTTTTTCCAGGTTCTTTAGTTACCACCCCCACCCCAACCCCCCACCCTGACCCCGCAACCCTACCCTAACCTGACCCCCACTCCCACGCCTGATCCCCCCCACCCTGACCCTAACCTGCCCCCACCCCCACCCCTGACCCCTCCAAGACCAATACCTGCCCCCCACTCCCACCCTGACCCTAACCTGCCCCCCAGTCCCACCCCTGACCCCTCCAAGACCAAGACCTGCCCCCGACTTTGACCCCGACCCCCCACCCCGACCCTAACCTGCCCCCAACTCCCACCCCTGACCCTAACCTGCCCCCCACTCCCATCCCCTGTCCCTGCAGGAGGGAAGCTGCCAGACTTTCCAAATCTGAGGCTGACTTATTAGGGCGCTCCTGACCTAAGTCCCCACAAATCTGACCCTGCAGCTCCCGAGGCTGCAGGGACAAAGGCTCAGACTCCAGGCCCAGGGACCAGGTCCCCTCTCTCAGCCCTGCAGGCCCTCCCTGTGTGCCCCTCTCTCCCAGGCCCTAGTGTCCCCACCACTCGCACCACCCTCTCCAGGGAGGGATCCTCATCTTGGCCCTGGCTAAGAAGTCCCTTCAGGACCCCAATTCCACCCCTTCAGGACTCCAATCCCCCCATCCATGACCCCCAATCCCCCCTTCATGATGCCAATCCCCACCTCTCCATGACCCCCGATCCCTACCCCTTCATGACCCCAATCCCACCTGTTCATGACCTCAATCCCACCCCTCCATGACCCCCAATCCCCCACTTCATGACCACAATCCCACCCCTTCATGACCCCAAATCCTCCCTTCATGACCCCAATCCCCACCCCTCCATGACCCCAAATCCCCACCCTTTCAGTACCTCAATGCCCCCCCTTTGTGATCCCCAATCCCCACCCCTCCATGACCCCCAATCCCCACCCCTTCATGGCCCCCAATCCCCACCCTTTCATGACCCCAATTCCCCCCTTCATGACCCCAATGCCCCCCTTCATGACCCCGATCCCACCCCTTCATGACCCCCAATCCCCACCCCTTCAGGACCTCAATGCCCCCCCTTCGTGATCCCCACCCCTTCATAACCCCAATCCCACCCCTTCAGGACCCCAGTCCCACCCCTTCAGGACCCTAACCCCACCCTGGGGTGGGCTGCATACACCTGGCTGGCCACCCCCACAGCCCGATCCTGCCCTTTCTCTGCCCTCCCAACAGCCGGGAGGCCTCCCGCCCCTCTCTGGCAAAGTGGCTGCTGACCTGAGCGTTCAGAGGCTGGAGAGGGGTTTGTCGCCTCTTGGGTCTTCCTCCTAAGCGCCAGCGAGCGGGCTTTGTGGAGGCCGGAGGCGCTGGAGGGGTCTGAGGTGCCCAGGGATGCACAGCTCCCCTGCCACCGTGCCTGGGCTCGGATCTTGTCTCTCAGCTGCTCCAGCCGAGGGTCACTCTTTCTGGGCTGCCACCGGGGCCCCAACACCTGGGGTGGCCTCTCCTTCCAGGACACAAGCCCCTCGTGGCCCCCTGAGGAGCCCGAGAGCCTGCCCGATGACACTGAGCTGTCCCCATCCCGGGCATCCGGGCCTGCGGACCACACGGGCAGGCTGTGGGCCTCCCCCTGGGGTCCTGGCTCCTTGAGGTCGTCAGACTCACCCATGTGGCGAGCTGCCCAGGGAGGGCCCGGCTGCTGGGAGGGCCCAGGCCACCTCAGGGCTGCCATATCATCCTTGGCTGCAGGTGCGCGGAACCTGGGAGGGAGCAGCAGACACGATGGTCAGGCTCGTGGGTGCAGAGGTGCCCAGCAGAGCCGCTTGGACTGGCCCTACCTCCCCAGGCATCCCTGCTCCCGCAGACTGGAGGCAGAGAGGAGGGAGCAGGAACGCGCCCCACCTGAAGGACAGCCACAGCGTTCTCTCTCGGACCCTGAGCATACCCCTCTGAGGTAGGTGGTGTGATTGGCCCAATTTACAGATGAAGAAACTGAGTTTCAGAGAGACTGGGCCTCCCGTCCAAAGGCAGCGCAGAGGCAGGTGCAGCACTCTGACCCCCTGTCCTTGTACCTTGCACAGAGCTGCTGCCTCCCGGGGCAGCCATGGAGTCTGGCCGCAGTGCAGCCCCCGCCCGAGTCCACACAGACGCTACCTGCGCTTGGCCCCAGCCTCCCAGCCAGCTGCTCTCCTGGGGGCCCCATGGGAGAAGGGGCCCTGCCTCTGGCTGTCCTCAGGGCCAGGCTGAGGCATGTCCCCCAGGTGGGTGGGCAGCGTGCCCACGACCAGGGTCGGCATGGCCGCAGGGCCGAGGGGTGAGCAGGTGCAAGCCCAGTCCAACCCGCCCTGCCCGGGGTGGCTCGTGCCTTCTTCACATGGCGGCTGCCAGGCCTACAGCCCTGCCCAGGGTAGGCTGGCCACTGCGTGGCTCTGGATGCCCGCCTGTGCCAGTCTCCTGGCTCACAGTGGAAGCTCTCAGGTGGGTCATTGAAACTGCCCGGCCCTGGGCTGCCACAGCTGGGGGGCTTCCCAATGTGCTGTTTCCTGGTGGGGTAGGGGAGAGTTCCGGCTGGCCCGTGACAGCATAATAACCTTGTAACTCAGCGACAGAGCCTGGGCCTTCAGCTCCTGCTGGGACTCTCAGTGGCCCCCACCCAGTCTTCCCAGGCCCAGAATGAGATGCGGGGAGGGACTGTGGCTGGGCTGGGCCTGTGGGCTCAATGTTAGGCAGTGTTCCGGTTGGCAGGGGTGGGGCCAAACCCCAGGTCAGGGTCAGGCTTGATTCAGTCCCAGGCACACAGGTGCCAGCAGCTATGGGGCCCAGCCCAGACATCCCAACAGATACACATCAGCTGCCGTCTCTTGGTTCCGTGGGGCTGGGCAGGGAAGGGGGCGCTAGCTTGTGGGCTCACCCTGGTGCAAGCCCACAGTGACAGTGGCAGAGATGCCAGGTGCTGCCTCAGGCCAGGAACCCCCGTCAGCATCCTCGGCCCCTGCACACCCGGGTGGGGCCCTGGCAGGCAGTGTGGTAGGGAGGACACGGACCTGTGGTCCCCGAGGGGAAGCTTGGACTCAGATCCCAGTTCCTTCCCAGCTCCCGTCCCACTCCCACTGGCAGTGCCACCTCGGAGCCTGGGGACCCCACCCCACTGCCTCTGGGGATTGTGCTCGCCTGGCTGGTGAGTCTACCCCTGTGGGGGACGGGGGGTGGTATGGAGCTGAGGTCAGGCTGAACACAGATTTGTTCCAGGAATGGCCCTTAAGGTGTCCCCAGAGAAGAGGGGTCTGCAACAAAAGACTCCTAAAGTCTAGGCAGGAGTGAAGGATGGAGGCCTTCCTCCAGGCTCACTCCACGGAACCTGTCCTCCGAACCGCCGTGCAAACGCCTGGAGACACCGCCCAAGCCCAGCCCCACATAGGCCCAGGCCCAGGGAAGGCTCTGAGCCAAACAGGCTGGTCACCAGCAGGCACAGCCACAGGCATCCAGGGCACAGAGGCTGAGCCACCTGCAGCTCAGAGAGGAAGCCAAGAGGAGCCGCCAAGGACAAGCAGGCCCGGCCTGTAACATGAGGGCGGCCACCTCCACCCCCACCGGGCCTGGCTGCACCCTCCTTGCACCAGAGAATGAACTCATTGCTGCTACGAGGCAGTGACAAGGATGGCCCTCGGGCTGCCACGCCCTGGGGAGCACGTCTGGGATGTTACCGGAAGCTTTTCAGGGGACACATGGGGTGACACGGGGACCCCACCAGCCTCGGAGCCTGGACAGCTCTCAGGCACCCAGAAGGCAGCCCCGCTTCCAGCCTCTTTCCATTCCCACAGAGCCTCGCTATGCCCGGCGGGGAGAGGGGGTCCCTCTGCAGCCTCTGTGCACCTGGGCCATCCGAGTGACTCAAAGGCCTCCCTGCCAGGCCTTCACGCCCAAATTGGCAGTGGTCCTGGGCTGTCAGTCCTGCTCCCATGAAGGGACAGGGGCAGGGCCCTCCTGAGCAGAAAAGGCCAGGCTTGGTGGCTCCCTTTTTCCCACGAGCAGGAAAACCACCCACCCAGCCACCCCGCTGCTCAGCAGCTGGCTGGACGCTCTGGAAGAAGCTGCATCATAAACACCACACAGCTGTGGAGGTTCGGTACTGTGGACGGGAACAAAATCACGACAGCACACACCTGGGAACAGAAAAGCAAACCCAGCGAGCAGAGCTTCATGAGGTCCTGCATGTCGCCCCTACCGCCAGCTTCCTTCCTCTCCTGCCTGCCCGCCCTGGGGACAGCCGAGCGCCTGCTCCCTTCGCCAGTCCCCAGCGGATGCTTCCAGACGCAGCTCTGAATCAGGAGATGCATGTCAGCTCCTGAAGGCAGGCACACCTGTCCAGGACTCTCTGCGGATGTTGTCCATGCCATGGGGACCGCTCACAGCCCACACCAGCTGGCACCACTGCCCTGCCCCCAGGAGACTCACACCTGCTGGGGTACGAGGCTCAGGGCTGCTCTGCATGGGGTGGTCAGGAGCATCCAGGCTCTGAGGAGGCCGCTGGGCAGAGGCTGCAGCAGGTCACGGGGTGTCCCCTGGGTAGGCCAGGCCTGCCCTGTCCCCAGCAGCATGGGAGCCCTGCAGCCAGGCCCGGTCGGCCACATCCCTGCTGCACTCCAGGCCTAGCGGGGTCTAGGCCCATTCAGATCCTGCACCTCGACTCCTGGCCCCTCCACAGCCATCCCGCTCCCTCCACCTCCACCCACCGTGCTCCAGTCCAGCTCGGTGAGGCACATGCAGCTCCTCTCCTGGGACCTCTGCCACCCCTCCTGGTCCTCCCTCCCTGGGGGCAGGAGGTAGCCTTGCCCGCAGCACACACTGGTGCACAGATGCTCATTGATGGGAGAGTGTCCCAAGGCCCCCAGTGCACCAGGCACCGTGCCAAGAGCTTGATGACTTCTCTGACGACATCTCAGGGCAATCCCCTGAGAGAAGTACAGGTGCGACCTCCACTTAATGGTGGAGGGCAGGGCTCAGCCTAAGTCACGTGTCCAGGGTCCCAGCAGGGTCAGCAGGCAGGGCGTGCCATGCCATCCCACACCTTCCATGTCCCCACGGCCAGGAAATAGTGGCAGCCACCTGGGAACCCAACACCACGCTTCTTGGCAGGAGGGGCTGGGAGGAAAAGCCCACAAAACAGCCACACTCTCCCCTTCCCAGCAACTGTCGGGGCCAGAGGCCAAGAGCCCGACTCCCAGACACATGGCTGTCTCCGAGGCCAGTGACGTCAGCCAACCCTCTAGGCCCGAGTTTTCCGCTCTGTAAAGTGGGCAGAGCACCAGCCCCTGCTGCCTGGTTTCCCAGGGGTCAGAGGACACACAGGTACACAGTGCTCACCCTGGGGCCGGGCAGAGGAAGAAGGGAAGCCGGGAGGGGGCAGGACCGCACCTCTGTCCTCAGAGGGCAGCATGGCCCCAGGAAAGGAGGCGGCTGGCTTCCAGGCCCCTGACAAGCCCTCCCAGCAGCGTCAGCTCTCAGGACAAGGATGCCTGGGCCCCGTGGGCTCCGCACACCCAAAAGCACATGCCTCCCCATGATATGCAACACACAGCACATACAGCACACACTACATGCAACACACACACAGCACACACAGCACAACACATACAAGTACACACAACACGCACACCACACACAAAGCACACACAAATACATTGCATGCACCACACACAACACACACTATACACATAGCACACACAACACACACAGACATACCACACACCAGACACACACAACACACAACACACTCAACACACGCACCACACACACGCAGACAACACACATCACACAGAGAGACACACAACACACACAACACACAACAGAAACACATGCCACACACAATGTACAACATACACACACACAACACACGTCACACACAACACACAGACATACACCACACAAACCACAAACACAAACACCACACACACAGACACAAAACACACAACGCACAACAGAAACACCACATGCCACACACAATACACAACACACACAACACACATCTCACACACAACACACATCATACACACACTACACACATCACACCACACAGACAGACATACAACACACACACTTCACACACACAGACAATACACATCACACACATGATACACAGACAACACAGAGACACACAACACAGAGATACACAACACAGTAGCACGTTACATACATAACACACAGACACACAAACCACACACAACACTCATAAACATATATAACACATACACACAATACACATCACACAAACACATCACATGCAGACATACAAACACACAGACATGCAACATACATCACACACAGACACACAGACAGCACATCACATACTTTTTTTTTTTGAGATGGAGTCTCGCTCTGTCACAGGCTGGAGTGCAGTGGTGCAATCTCAGCTCACTGCAACCTCTGCCTCCCTGGTTCAAGCAATTTTCCTGCCTCACCCTCCCAAGTAGCTGAGATTACAGGCACGCGCCACCACCCCTGGCTAATTTTTGCATTTTTAGTAGAGACAGGGTTTCACCACAATGGCCAGGATGGTCTCAATCTCTTGACCTCATGATCCACTTGCCTCAGCCTCCCAAAGTGCTGGGATTACAGGTGCGAGCCACTGCGCCCAGCCATTACATACATATTACATACACACCACACAGAGAGACACACAACACATTATACACCCAACACACAGAACATACAACACATACAACACACATCTCACACACAGACAACGCACATTATACACACACTGCACACAGACATACCACACACAGAGCACACACAACACACAGACAAAACACATCACACACACACCACGCATGCAGGCAATGCATAGAAGACAGAGGCAACACACACCACACACCACACACACACCATACACGTCACACACCGCAAAATGCATGACACACACACCACACACCTCACATCACATGACACACACACCACACACCTCACACCACATGACACACACCACACAACACACACACCTCACACCGCACACCTCTGCCCAGCTCAGTGCAGGTGTAGCCGCAGGCGGTGCCTCCCATGGCAAACGCAGCCAGCTGGCGCAGTGACGCCTATTGGCATGCCAGCCTGTGGCATATGCCAGGCTTCTGTTGCGCCTCGGCTGGCAGGGCTGGTGGGCGGCAGGGTGGGGGGCTTCCTCCTGGAAGCTGGCAGCAGCTCTGCTGTAATGAGCAACACTGTTTACTTCGCACCACCTTGCCCTAGAAAAGCAAACCTGGGCAGGCCCAAGCAGGCCTGGGGGCCGGAGCCAGTGGGCCATGAAGGCGGGCGCCTGCCACACCCCTGCCTCTCGGGGCCCGGGGCGGGACACTGCAGAGCCCTCCGAAGTCACCATAGCCAGGCACAGGCCTGGACGTGGGCATGGCACCCATCCTCCATGTCCCCAGCCCTGGCCCTGGGTACCAAGCAGTGGGCCCCGGCCCCAGACAGACCAGGCTGGCCCTGTACCCTGGTTGGAGGCTCCAGTGCCCTCGGCCATGCCCCAAGGCCACCAGGCACCCAGGACAGGGGCACATTTCCAGCATCCCAAGAGAAGCCCTTCCAGAAGCACCAGCTCTCCAGGGGCTGACCCAGGTGCGGGAAAATGGCCCACAGGGGACAAGGACACCTGGGCACCTTGGGACCCACACACCTGAAAGCTCATGCCCCCTGTGATAGTCAACACACAGCACACACACCACACACAACACACGTAGACACACAGCACACACAGATACATACACACGCAGTGCACACACACACACACACAGACACACAAACACAACACACACATCACATACACAATAGACAACACACACACAGACAACACATCACATACATACCACTTGCACACATCACACAATGTACATACCCAGACAACACACACCACACACACATTCACACACACACACACACACACACACCTGCCAGGGGCCAGAAGGGCAGGCAAGGCCAGCCTGGGGTGCTAGGGTGACTGAGTCGGGGCACCTGGCCCTCCAGCCTTGGCCACCACATGACGCTGCAGAAGGCTCCAGACACCAGCCACTCCCCTGGGACAGGGCTGGGCACAGGGGACTGGGCCACACGGAGGTGGCAGATGCAAGGGTGGGATCAAGGTGGCACAACAGTCCATGTTTGGGAAGACCCTGGGGAGGGTGCTGTGGGGGAAGCCAGATGGAAACAGTGAAAGGGTGAGATGAGGTGGAGAGAAATCACGGATGGGGGCCCTGCCCTTGCAGGAGTGACAGGTAGGACCGGAGGTCACAGCTACTGGCTCCCCTCCAACCTCCAGGCCCTAGCCCCTGCAGCGCCCTCAGCCAGCCACCAGGTGTGGTGATGCAGCCCCTAATTAAAGGCCCAGGCCCACGGCACGCAGGGGTGGCCCAGCTGCTTGGAGACACTGTCTGCCCCGCCGAGGAGAGGCCACAGCCACAGCAGCAAAGCATGAGGGCAGCAGCCCCCCAGCAGGCCACCCGACACCCCCCGGAGCTGCTGTGGATAGCAACGTCTCCCAAGCTGGCACTGCCCGGGGCACCCAGCCCTGTGCCCAGCACGTTCCCCAGGCAACCGTGCAGCTGTGGAGCCTGAGACCCTGCAGCTGCTGGCATGGAATGCCATCAGGAGAGGAGCCACAGACCATTGCCCCAGGGTGGAGAACGGGCAGCTGGTTTCCTTTCGTGGGGTACAGCGGTGAGCCTCCTTCAGCCAGCTGCCTCCGCCTCTAACACACGCTGTCCAGCAGGACTGAATGCACTGCCCAGCAGGGCCAAATGCAGGACCGGGCCTCAGCCCCCCAGCAGGCCACCCAGCACCCCCTGCCAAATGCAGGGCAGGGCATCAGCGCTGTTGGGCTGGGCAGTATTCATCCGCATTTCACAGATGGGGAAACAGATGGTGCATTACATGCTGACTTCATGCCAAGGCCCCTCATGGGACCTGACCCCAGAGGCCGGGCAGCCCATTGGTCAGGAGGGGGAAATTCCTCTTCCAGGCGTGGCCTGCCTCTGCCTCTGAGGAGGCCCCCAGCCCTCAGAGGGAGCCCCTACGTGGGAAGACCCCTTCCCTGCCCAGGGGAGCCGGACAGAGGAGCGTGGGCTGATCTCTCCTGGCTAAGTCCCTGGAATGGAAAGTCTAAGTCCCCTCCCCACCTGCCTGTGCCCTTTCAGCCCTACCCAGCAACCCCACTGGCTCTCCTGCCCCAGGCCCCTCAGCTGGAGCTCGGGAAGGCCTGGGCGGGGCTCAGGTAGAAAGCCCTCTACTCACCTGCTGGAAGGCCCAGGCCTCCCTGTCCTTCATGAGAGGCAGCCACGACTCAAAGGCCACTGCCCGCAGAACGTAAGAACCCTGGGAGTGGGAGCGGTGCCTCCAGGGAGGGGAGGGACGTTGTTGCCAGAGAAACCCCGAGGCGTCTGTGTGGGCTCCTCCCTGGTGGCTCCAGAGCCTGTGCTCTGCTCCCCACTCCACCCCGCCCCACCCCCCAGCCCCTCTGTGGGCAAGATGGAGTGGGGCACATACCTCCCTGCACATACCGTAGTAGGGAGTAGAGCTCCACCCTACTACGCCCTGAGGGGCCGTGGGGGACAGAGCAGGGGACAGGTCTACAGGCACCACTGAGGACCCCACCCTGACTGGCTGGGGCCAGGCATGCACCTGGGGCACTCCACCCACACCCCACTGTGCTTCCCAAGAACAGCAGGGGATGATGGGGCCACCAGAGACCCCAGCAAGCCCTCCCAGCCTGCTGCACCTCTCCTTTCTGTATCCTCCCCAGGGACCCCCCCACCCAGCCAGCAGGGCCCTGCAGCTGCAGACTTCCAGCCTGGTGCTGCTTCTGAACCTCGAGGTTGAGGAGGGGCCCGTGGGGCAGTTCGGGCCTGACGGGGGACTTATGGAGGCACAGCCAAGTCTGACATCAAACTCAACCCAAAGGTCACTTGGCTGCTGGGGTAGAACCTATCTACTACCAAAAAAACTTAAAAATGAGCCAGGCTGGGTTGTCAGTCGGGAAGGAGGAGTCACAGGAGGGCTGTGGGGGCCACCGCCCTCTCCTGCTGAGCCCCACTGCCCCTACTCAGGGAGTTGGGTCTCTGGGTCCTTGAATCCCGAATTTCTCATAGGCCGTTAGACTTCAGTTTTTCAACTAAGGGTGGGGCAGGATGTGCTGCCCCTATTCCCCTCCCCACTCCCAAAGCAGGTGCCTTGGGGCCCAGGGGTCCCCTTGCGGACAGGCACCCTGTCTGACCCCTGAAAATCCAAGGTTCTCCCAAGGTTCACCATGGGGGTGCCAGCAGGTGGCACCCTCTCCCCGTCCCGGCGGGGTCTCCTGCAGGGCTGTGCTGCAGGTGGAGAGGGTGGTGGCCCTACCACCCATCACCCGCCCCCAAGAAAATGTGTCCATCCAACAAAGAAAAGCACCCTAGGAAAACAAATCTGTTGCCAAGAAACTCCTTTTGGGGCCAAAGGCTGGGTGGTGGCCTGTCTCTCCAGCACTCGGGCTGCCCTGCCCCTCTGCAGGCAGCTGGGGGCAGCAGTCGCTCAGCCTCCAGAGATTGCTGGACGGTGCCCCAGGCAAGGCCATGCTGGAGGTGGTCCCTATCCTTGGGCAGGGGGCTGGGGAGGGGTGGTCCCTGCAGGAACTTCTTGGACCCTCGGCCTCCGCAACAGGGCCAGGAGGTGTCCAGCAATCCCGGATGAGGCCCCTGTGGGTTTTTTCCCACCGAGAATGGGCTCGGGTTTCTGCCATTCTGGGTGGGCTGCTGGGGACAGGCTGACTTTGTCCGTCAATGTCAGAGAAGCAGGAGGACATCCACCTGGCCAGGGTGAGCACAGAGCTGGACCTGCACGAGGAGGCAAATCCTACTGAGCACATCCGGACCATGGCCTCCCTGCGTCCCTCCACGCTGGGTTATGGCTCCCAAGGGGAAAAGATGAGACACCGGAGCTGCCATGGGGCCACCCCAGCTCCTCCCTACACTCACCTGCCCTCTGACGAGAGGGAGCGGCCTCGGGAGCCTGCCCGGGGTGTTGAGGGTTCACGTTGTTTCCAACGAGAGCCTGCGTGGTCACAGAGCTCAAACCTCACCCAGCCCTCGGCAGGCCCTACTCCCACCCGGGCCCTGGGGTCAGCGTTCCAGGTGCAGGCCGAGGGTCCCCGTGCACTCCATCAGTCATGCCGGCCCCAAAGCAGCCTCCTTCCATGTCTACAGGGGGAGGCCCCGCAGCCAGCTCAGGAGAAGGCTCTGGCAGGAGCTTTGCGTGGCCCCATGTTGCTCAGAAGAGAGCCCCTGGCTGGGCGCAGTGGCTCACACCTGTATTCCTAGTACTTTTGGAGGTTGAGGGGGAGGATTGTCTGATGCCATGAGTTTGGAACCATCCTGGGCAATACAGCAAGACCCTATCTCTACAAAAAAATTTAAAAATTAGCCAGGTGTGGTGGCACACGCCTGTGGTCCTAGATACTCGGGAGGCCAAGGTGGGAGGATCGTTTGGGCCTGGGAGGTCAAGGCTACAGAGAACCAAGATTGTGCCACTACACTCCAGCCTGGGCAACAGAGCCAGACCCCACCTCAATAAAAAGGAGAGCCCTCCGTGCTCCCTGCTCTCCTGCTGCTGAAGAGGCTGCAGTGAGTCCTTCCCCGCAGTGTGTGTACGGGGTGTGTGATGTGCTTCCCCCTGCCCCGGGAGCAGGGCAAAAAGTAGATAAAGTTGCATTACAAGTGTTTTTGCAAAACAGCCAAATAATGCTATGGGACTTCCTATGAAAAATCGTTTCCTTCCCCCTTCCCAGAAGCAAGCACTATTTCTAGCTGACTCCTTTGGTGTTTACTCCGTGCTGCTAAAAAGCAAATTCCTATTCATCTGTCGGGTTTAGGCGGTCCCCGTGCCGCCACCTCGCAGCTTGTCTGGCCACCCGTGTCCCTCCCCATCCTCATAGCATCATGCTTTGATAGACTCCATAATCAGAATGTACATGAAAACACTATTTACAGCTGACCCGGTAGGGTCCTACAAATACTTTTCCTCTTGTTTTCCCCTTGGCTTGTGTAATCTTGGAGGCTTATAAATAACCTCACATTTTCTTCCAATTGCCTAAATTTCCTGTGTACATGTAAATGTATGAGGCAGGCATTATCACTTTAGTCTACTGGAAGAAATTCTTCCAGAATCTTCTCCCCTGCTCCAAACTGGCTGACGCTAGAGGCAGGGTGGCATCCCAGGATCTCCCCAGCGGGGTCGTTCTGGGGCTCCCTGTGCATCTCCTCCAAGGGGTACTCCCTGTTTCCTGCATGCCCTCTTCTCTATATAGTTAGACCTCTTTGATGGTGGTAGCATGTCCTTCAAGTGGCCCCATGAGGAAGGACACATGCCTGAAAGTGTCTTTATTCCACCCCACAGGTGAGCATTGGGTGGTTAGTTTGGCTAGGTATAGAAGGCCAAATTGGGAGACATTTTCCTGGAAAAGTGTAAAGGTCTTTTCACATTGTCTTTACCTCCTGGAGTTGTTCTTGAAAAGTCCACAGCATGCCAGGCTGGAAACACCACGAACCATGTATCCAGAAAGACCCACCAAAGGCTTGTCCTCCAGGGTAGACCACTGATGACTGATCAAAGCCATATGGCTGGCGCTGATCAGAAGGACACCAGCACCTCCAATGAGGTCAATGGGGACTCCCCTGCAGGCCAGGGGCTGTTACAGACAGCAATAGAGATGAGGAGATCCTAAAATCACAGAGGCCAGAGGGTGCTGCTTAACTGCCAAAAGTCAGGAAGTTGCAAATATCCTAAATAATGGCAGGGTCAGAGGGGCATCAACCCAGAGAGTCATGGAGATGACTAGAACATGGTGTCCCCGGGGCAGGATGGATGGGCAGTTGTCAACTAGTACTAGCAGAGTAATTTAAGGCCGGGGGACTGAAGGCGGTAGCCCCAATCAAAAGTCACAGTCTTTGCTGGGGTTTTGACCTGAGCCAGTCTTCCGACCTGGAACTGGACACTGAAGAGGTGGCTGGGAGGAACATGCAATACTCTGACCAGCCGTTCTCCATAAGGATCTATGGGACCTGCACTGGGATGGGGGGACTGCTGGATATTGAGGACAGCAGGGTCGGGTGACACGGATACCCAGGGACCCAGATTGTCATCGTGGCCCCGTGTCAGAGCAGCCATTGGTGGAGCTCTGCCCAATTGCAGTTCGCAGTAGTCCTTGCCCCAGGCTCTAAATGAGGAGTTGCAATTGATATGTGGTGCAGGGGGCATTGGGGCCCCCACCCTGGACCCTTAGTCTGCTGGATAAGAGACCCCTTCCTGGTCCAGAGAAGAAAGCAAAACAGCCTCACCCTGGGGGAGGGAGATGCAAGGATGAGGCTCTGAGAGGAGCAAGGCTGCCGGTCGCCATCGCCGCTCTGTGAGGCTCACTGGTCCAGGCGAGGCCTGGGGTGTGGCAGGGTCTCCATGGTGATCAGAAATGGACTGCACTCCAGACCTGGCATGGCCAACCACACTGGTTCGCCATCCTGCCCCAGGGCCATGCGTACCTGCCCCGGCCCAGACCACTGGGGCCTTCCTAAGATGGCACATCGATACAGCCCCTCAGTGACTTGATGCTGCAAGGCCGGGTGAGAAAAGGCCTCCAGGAGACACATGCACCCAACAGGGCAGTGGCCTCAGGTGGCAGCGGTGTGCCCAGCACTCACCCGCCGTGCCAAGACGGCTGGAAACCTGGAGAGATTCTGAAGCCTGCCTCATCTTAGAGGGGCGGTGGATGGGACATTGCTCAGAGGTTGGGGAGATGCTGGTGGTCAGGGTGTTGCTGGTGGTTGCGGTATTGCTTGGTGACCAGGGTGTTGCTGGTGGTCATGGTGTTGCTCAGAGGTCAGGGTGTTCGTAGTCGGGGTGTTGCTGGTGGTTGGGGTGTTGCTCAGAGGCTGGGGTGTTGCTCTGCAGACCGCAGGAGGAGGGTAGCTGGCCAGGCCTGGGTTATGGATGGGTGGGCTCAGGAAACACCTAAGTGGGTGCAACCGCACGCCGATGCCTTGGGGGAGCCCCTGGGAGCCTCGGCATAGTCACCCTCGGGGCTCTGGTATCGCCTGGTCACCCTCACGTGGGGGAAGGGAAGTAGCCCTGGGGGGAGAATAGAAACACAGTCATGGGCAGCGGCAAATGGCCTCTCTGGCTGGTTAGGAGCCTACAGGAAAAGATGGAGCCCTCAGGGAAAGGAGGCCTGGGCAAAGGGATGTGGGGTGTGGGTGGCTCCCGTGAGGCCTGGGCAGAGGGATGTGGGGTGTGGGTGGCTCCCGGGAGGCCTGGACAGAGGGATGTGCGGTGTGGGTGGGCTCCCGGGAGCTCTGGACAGAGGTGTGCGGGCTGTGGGTGGGCTCCTGGGAGCAGAAGAGCGCGAGGTCTCAGTACCACTGTCTCTACCCTCCAGAGAGTGCCTGCTGAGACACGGAGCACCAAGCACACAGCCCTGTCTAGCAAACCCGGTGACAGCCACCCCTGCTGGCCAGTGGCTCGCCCACAAAGTGGCCACGGTGGCAGACAGGCAAACTCTCAGGGACCAAGAGAGGTCCTGGGCCTGGGGGAGCGGAGCCCCGGAAGCCTGCAGAAGTGGGGAGGGACTGCTGCAGAGATTGCAGGGTTTCCATGGCACCCAGCAGCAGGTCACTGGGTCCAGGGTGGGAAACACTCAGCAGAGGCTCAGGGGAGAGACCCTGTGCTGGGATTACAGATGTGAGCCCCTGTGCCCCCCTCCCACAGTGCTGGGATTACAGATATGAGATCCTGTGCTTGCCTTCCACAGTGCTGGGATTACAGTTGTGAGCCCCTGTGCCCACTTCCCACGGTGCTGGGATTACAGATATGAGCCCCTGTGCCCGCTTCCCATGGTGCTGGGATTACAGATGTGAGTGGGTGCTGGGATTACAGATGTGAGCCTCTGTGCCCACTTCCCACGGTGCTGGGATTACAGATGTGAGCCTCTGTGCCTGATTCCCACAGTGCTGGGATTACAGATGTGAGTCCCTGTGCCTGCCTCTCACAGTGCTGGGATTACAGGCATGAACCCCTGTGCCTGGCTGTGAAGACCTTTCCCTGATGTGTTTTAGTCCTTTCCTACGGTCAGAACAAAATACCTGAGCCTGAGTCACTGATGCAAAATAGACATTAATTTCTCACACTTCTGGAGGCTGAAGTCCAGGGTCTCGGTGCCAGCAGCTTCGGTGGGGGTGGGGGCTGCTCTGTGCCTCCCAATGGGTGCCTCTCGCTGGGTCCTTTCCGGGCAGAAGGTGAGAGGACAAAGGGCAGAGGACCTCGCTGGCCACCAAGTGCTGTGATGGGGACCCTGGTGACTTTAGCACCTTCCAAAGGCCCCACCTCTTAAAACGAAAAGGTTTCAACATATGAGGGCTGGGGACACACAAATTCAAACCATAGCAGTGACACCCAGGGAAGCAGCTGCAACATGCTAAGTGACACAGGAAAGCCGCAAAGCCACACACGTGACCTGATCCAAGTTATGGAACAGTCAGAGCAAGGGAAAAGTGAGTGGGGTGGGGGTGCTGCTCGAAGGCTGGCCCTGGGAACTGCACGTGGGGATTCATCTGGGAAACGGTCTTTGTGGGTGTGATTAAGGCCCTCAAGATAAGACCACCCTAGATTAGGGAGGCCCTAAATCCAACGATGAGTGTCCTTATAAGAGATGAAGACCAGAGCTTTGGGGAGAGAAGGAGAGGCTGCGTGGAGATGGAGACAGAGACGGCAGCGACACGGCCATGGCCCAGGACGCTGCAGCCCCCAGAGCTGGCCGGGGTGAGCACGGCCCCTCCTCTGTGAGCCCTGATTCCAGGCTCTGGCCCCAGAGCTTCGAGAGAGTAAATTGTCATTTCCGGCCACCCAGCGCATGGTCATGGACACAACAGCACCTCGAGACTCCTTCGAGGCCTGCAGCCCAGCACAGCCGAATTTACTGAGCGCCCCCCATACGCCAGCCACTGTTCTAACTGCTCGTCCTCAAAATCGCCCTGGAGGTGGAGATGGGCGGGGAACGCAGAACGTGCCTGGGCCTCCAGGCTGAGAAGTGGAGCTGGTATGTGCATCCAGCACTGTGCAGCTTCTCTCCCCAAGACGGGTGCCTGGTCATCACACTCCCTGCGTTCTCTCCCCAGGATGCGTGTACCTGGTCATCACACTCCCTGCGTTCTCTCCCCAGGACGCTCACCTGGTCATCACACGCCCTGCGTTCTCTCCCCAAGACGCACGTACCTGGTCATCACACTCCCTGCGTTCTCTCCCCAAGACGGGCGCCTGGTCATCACACTCCCTGCGTTCTCTCCCCAAGAGAGGTATACCTGGTCATCATACTCCCTGCGTTCTCTCCCCAAGACACGTGAACCTGGTCATCACACTCCCTGCGTTCTCTCCTCAGGACGCTCACCTGGTCATCACACTCCCTGTGTTCTCTCTCCAAGACACGCACCTGGTCATCACACTCCCTGCGTTCTCTCCCCAAGAGAGGCATACCTGGTCATCACCCTGTCTGCGTTCTCTCCCCAGGATGCTCACCTGGTCATCACACTCCCTGTGTTCTCTCCCCAGGATGCTCACCTGGTCATCACACTCCCTGTGTTCTCTCTCCAAGACATGCACCTGGTCATCACACTCCCTGTGTTCTCTCCCCAAGACAGGCACACCTGGTCATCACACTCCCTGCGTTCGGACGTTCACCTGGGCATCACACTCCCTGCGTTCTCTCCCCAGGACGCTCACCTGGTCATCACACTCCCTGCGTTCTCTCCCCAAGATGCGCACCTGCTCATCACATTCCCTATGTGGAAAACTCGCAACTCGAACCCCCAAAAGTGAAAACTGGTGTGCATTTTCTTTGCCTTGAAGGGGCTTCCTAGGATTTATTGGGGGCAGCAGGTTTACCTTTCTTGTTTTGTTTGGTTTAGGTTGATGTTAAAATACTCCCCTCCTACCACACACCCTGGGGGGACCAGGGGGCTGCCGTCGGAACCTCAGTGGCACAGACTCTCCTGGGCATGCGTGCACTTGCCTGTACATGTGTGCGTGTGTGCATGTGTTTCCCTGGCACACACAGCATCACCCTCTGCCAGGCTGGGTGGGGCACAGAGGGGAAGACCAAGGAAGTGCTGCCACAACCCACCTTGCCATGATGAGCGAGTATGAGCTGCCCCTGTGTGCCCTGCCTGCCCACAGACCCCAGGGCATCACCCGGGTGACAAAGCCTGCAGCTGCCAGCAACCAGCCAGGAATGCCGCATGGCAGGTGTCTCATCCTGTGTGGGTGTCGTGTGGCCTCACGCAGTCCTCCAGCTATTTCCGGGTGTGGGTATCATCTCCTAGCGAGGTGCTCAGCCCCTGGGTGGGACAGACTGTTTCCTTCCGGCTCCCTGTGGAGCTTATGAGCCCCTCCACCCACCCTGCAGTCCCCAAACTCCAGGGACTTGGAGGTCCCCAAGGGGAGGACACAGTACTGGGAGATGCTGTCATGGGGGGACGTGAGTAATGGGGAGAGACGCGTGCCTGAGCTGTGAGGAAGAGTAGGTTCATTCTCAGAGCAAGGAGATTATGTGGACGTGGTAAGCCCAAGAGTTCTTTTCAAGTGAGATTATTGGGAGACAATGCTAAGACTGAGTGTCCTTTCCAAATGCATGTGCGCGTGTGTGTGCGTGTGTGTGCGCGCGTTTGGGTCTCCTTCCCTCTCTCTCTCCCCACTCCCAGCCTGCTTCTTCCCTCCCCAGTTTGGAATCCACAGTTGAGGCTGGCCAGGGACCGTCAGGCCCCCAGGTGGGTAATGGCAGCTGCTGGTGGCCCCCACTGGGCCCTGCAGGAGCCGCTGGTTGGGGAAGGGGCCTGGGGAGGTGGGAGCAGGAGGAAGCTGGGGTCTCAGGGCCGTGGGATGCCACCGCCACCACAGGAACACTTCACTGCCACTGCCCCCAGCCCAGGCAAACCAGTGGAGGCGTGTGCTCTGTTCCTGGGGTGGCTTGGGGCCCCCTGGCTGCCTCTCCCTAGCCTGGCCCTCACCCACAGGGCCACACCAGCCTCAAGTGCCCGCCTCCATCCAGAGCCTGGGCTCCCCACTCCCAGGGGCGAAGCTAAGAACCCTGTGGCTGTCCCACTGCTGCCTCCCAGAGGCTTGCCCAGGGCAACGGGTCCAGGAAGGGCTAAGGTTAGAGCTGGCCCAGCCAGGTGAGGCCTGAGCTGTCAGTGCTGTCACCACTTACACACAGGGCGTGTGGACAAAGCGTGGCATGCCAGAGCCAGGGCAGACACATGGCAGGTGCCTGAAGGTGGGGGTGGCGCTGATGACGGCCAGCAGTGAGTGGGGCCCTGGGCTGACACGAACCCCTCGGCGCTGCCATGCAGGGCTTTCCGAGGGCCCCTCCCCAGGCACACGGGAGGTGGTGCCTCCCTGACCGCAGAGCCATTGTGTCTGCCAGAGGCCTGCCCTGCACCCTGTGCTGCTGCTTGGGGCCAGAAGGATGAGTCCGATGGGAAACAGCTTTTCTTCCTCTCACACCCCTTTGGGCACCAGGCTCGTTAGGGATGGAAGGGGCTGCACTCCCGGGCTTTTGGGGGGTCTGGTAAGGTGGAGGGTAACAAGTGTACAGGGGTGCGTAGGCCCAGTGGAGGGAAATGAATCAGGCAGGCACCAGGGCACGTGCGTGGCACAAAGGTGCCCAGAGCCTGGTAGGTGGTAGTGGCAGTGGAGGGCATCCTCTCAGGATCTCCTGTCTGGATGTGGACCGCGCATGCCAGGGCTGTCACCTGGCCTGTCACACTCCATTTCTGGGGCCTCTTCATGGGTTTTCTCAACAGGAGAATCAGGTCCCTGGACAGGAGAAGCCGCCCCTCTGTGCAGTGTGTCGGGGACATACCCCCAGTCCCTCCAGGACCCAACAGGGCCAGGCGCAATTGTGAGGGGCAGCGTGACCCCAGCAGCCCTCGCTGTGTGCCAGGCACAGGGACAAGCATCCTGCCGACCCCACGCCCGCCTCACTGACCCTCCATAGCCTGCAGGAAGGGCAGTTCTCCAGGGACAGAACCGAGGCTCAGAGAGGGAAAGCAACTCATGGCAGGTCACACAGCCTCGCAGCCCAGCTCGGCCTCACAGAGCCAGAACCCTCGGGGTGGAGGCTTCCCCACAAGTTCTGATATAACATTGGGGTTCTCCTGGCCGGGGGACGCAGGTTCCTGGCTCCCTGCCTCAAGGAAGGAGCAGGGAGAAGGTTTTCAGCAATGACAGCGACGAGGCCTTGAACCCCTCCCGTCCTCCACCATTCGTGCAATGTCATTTGTCCCCACTTCCAGTCACCAGATTCCCACCACTAACCCAGGGGATGCACAGGGGCTCACAGTGGTGGTATGGACCCTCTGTAGGCCTCCTGATGGCAGCAGCGCCTGGAAAAAGAGGGCTGAGCTCAGGCCTGGCGCAGGCAGGGCCCCCGGCATCCCCAGCCCTTATAATCATGGCGGCTCAGGGGGGCCCGAAGCCCAGAGGAGGTGGCCGGAAAGGCTGAGCCCAATGGCAGGCCGCTGTCTGCCCGCAGCCAGGCCCAGGGCTGCGGCAAAGGAGGGTGGTGCCCCAGCCAGCCCCACTGCCCCTGCAGGCCAGCAGCCTCTGCCCAGGCTGGGAGGGAGCAAGGCCCTGCCTGGTTCCTGTGGTCTTTGGGGGAGGGCACACGGGCCCAGCAGCCAGAAGTGCCTGGCATAGCGCTCCAGGGCACAGATGGCTCTCACTCCCACTGCCTCCCTCACACAGGAAAAACAAACCAGCCTGGGGCCAATAGACCCCATTTTAACCTCGTGTTTACTTTCCTTGCCTGCCTGAAGCCACTGTCCCGTGGGTGGCATTTGCTGAGGGTCTGGCCAGGGTGGCACTTTCCTGACCTTAGAGCAGCTCTCCCAGGGAGGGGCTGGGGTGCAGGGAGGGGCCCCCAGAGGAGGAGTGCAGCCCATTTCCCGCTCCTGGACTAGTCCCAGTCACACCTGGGGTCGCAGCTGCCTTTCAGGGGCCTGGAGTCTCCCAACACCCCAGGAAGGCTCAGGATGGGGTGGCGGGTGGACAGAACTGGGTGAGGCCGGCTGTGGGCCCGGCTGGCTGGGGAGGACCCCTCAAGCCATCAGGAGCTGAGGATGGGTGGAGAGGAAGCCACATGACACCACATGGGCCCCCAGGGCTCCAGGAATTCAGAGGAAGAGGCGGTGGTAGGGGGCTGGGGTCCTGGGACCCAGGGTGGCCACAGCCTACTGTGCTACCTGCATCCTCCCTAAGCCTGCACAGCTGGGAGGAAGGAATGGGCGGGCTTCATCCTCATTCCAGAGGCGCCTGGGAGGGGGATGTGGCCACCAGGGTCTCAGAGGTGGGGGTGCTTACCACGGTCCCACAGGCCAACCAGAGCCTGTATTTGTCATCAGTGCCCCAGTTTCTCTAAGGCAGGCAGACAGCATCCCCACGGCGTGCACCCCATGGCCTGAGGCAGAAGTTTGGAGAAGGGGTGCAGCAAGGCGCAGAAGAGGAAGGATGACCCTGGGGGGAAGAGGGGGCGCCCACCACGGAAGGCAAGGAGGCTCAGCAGCTCCTTTCCACGCCTGGCAAGCCCAGGCTCACCAGGCAGCCTGTGGGTGAAAGGAGCCTGAGGCCAGAGGGGCTGCACTGTGACCCAGGGACCCCCGCGGGTGCCCAGAAGCCCCCAGGGGACTCACAGCAAGGCCAGGCCCCAGCCCTCTCCCCTGCACTCGACCCTGGAGGGGCTGGGGGCCGCACCCCAACCCCCTCCCGGGGCCCTGCCGGCCCCGCGGCGCCCCTCCCGCCCCGCGGCGCCCCTCCCCCAGCGCCCGCCCCGCCCCCGCAGAGGGAGGTTCTCGGCGGTGGCCGCCCGGTCCGCGCCCCCTCCCCGTGCGGGCGGCGCTGACATCACAGCCACGGCGGCGGGAGGGGCGGCGGCGCCCCGCGCACATCACTTCCTCGGCGCCTCCCCCGGGAGGACAGGCGAAGCAGGCGCCGACCGACAGGCGGACAGCGGGGCGGACAGCAGGCGGGCAGAGGGCGGACGGCCACGGCGCGGGGGGCGCTCCTGGCTCCCGCGCGCCCCCGACCCATGGCGGGCCCGACCCAGTCCGCGGCCGACGAGCTCCCGGGCCCCGCCGCCAGGCGCCTCTACTCCAGGTAGGACGGGCCGGGGCCGGGGCCGGGGCCGGGGCCGGGGCCCGGGCCCGGGCGGCCGGGACGCGCGGGAGGCTGCAGCCGGGAACAAAGGCGGCTCCCGCGGGCGCGCAGCGTGGCCGGGGATGGCCCCTCCCTCCAGGCCGAGCCCAGCCCGGCGGGTGGCCCGCGTGGGCGCCCCTGCAGCCCTCTTTCTCCCAAGCCAAGGGGACGGGGGCGGGTGTGTGGGGGTTGCGGGCAGCTTCTCCAGCCGCACTCTCCCAGCAGCTGGCAGGGGCACTGTGGGGCGCTGACCCCCAAGCCTGGCCCTGCCATGCCCGGGGTGCTCAGGGACATCGTGGCCAAAGAGACTGGCTGCTGTGGATGAGGCTGTGTCCCTCACCATCCCTCCATGAGCCCCGTGGAATCCCGCCGGGTGGGAGCCAGCCAGGTGGGTGTGTACCTGCCTGAAAAGGCACCTGCCCGCCGGGCACATTCCCAGGTGATCCAGTGGCTGGGCTCTGTGCCCCATGCCTTTTGGGGATGACAGGGTGGCCCTGCCCTAGGTGGCATGCTTGCCTGGTGACTCCCCATGTTCCCTGAGGGGTGCCCTGGGCCCAGCTGGGACAGGTGCCTGGTGCCCCAAGCAGGGCTGGGTGGTGCCAGGCCTCAGACAGAGCCAGACGGCCCTGAGGTCCAGACAGGGGCTTGCAAACGAGTGGCAGCCCTCAGAGGCAGGCCTGGCTCCCCAGAGTGGGAGGGACACCACTGTCCTCTGGACCTCCCTGAATCTGATGACCTCCCTGATAGGGGTCCCAGCTGCTGACCCCTGGGGGGAGGCCTAGCCTGGCCCCCAAGGATTCTGTGGCCCCAGCCAAGCAGCAAGCCCCTGCCTGGGGCAGCCAAAATGCAGCTCTGGTGGCGGTGGACGCAGGCCTCACTGCCTCTGGTCTGCTGTGTGCTCTGGTCCCAGACACGGCCCCATTGTGCGGTCCTGGATGGAGCGCTGAGTCCCCTAGCCTGGCTCCTGGGCCCCACGCAGGGGAGGGGCGTGAGAGTGGTTTTGCTGGCAGCTGCTGCCAGGGGCCTGCCCTAAAGGATTCTCGAGGGTTCCCTCCGCGGAATTGGCTGTGCGGGGCCACATGTGCTCAGGTGGCTGTGCTGTGAGAGGTCAATGGCAGCCCTGGCTGGAGTGCGTGAGTGTGAGTGTGAGTGTGTTACTGTGAAAGAGTGTATGTGTGGAGCTGTGAGAGTCTGGTGTCCAGGACCTTAGCCTTGGGTGAGCCCTGCACAGCTGACCAAGGGTTGGGCATTCTCCAGGATCCATCTGGAAGCCTGGGGTCCCGCGGGGACACACCAAACAGGAGCCAGCCCTGGGCAGGGGCAGTGTGCTGAGGGACCACTCAGAGAGACCCCAGGCCCAGCCTCGAGTCCCCCTAAGCAGGGAGTCCAGCTGAGCTCCAGGGCTGAGTCAGACCCAGACCTGGGGAAGCCCCGGGGGAGTCTACACCCCACCACATGGCCAAAGCCAGGTTTGGGCAGGCGGTTCCTGGTCAGAGCTGACTTCAGAGGGGCGGGCCTGGGTGACTAGAGGCGTCCTGGTTCAGTGGAGGCTGTGGGCCAAACCGCAGGGCCCTTTGCTGTCACACTGGGGCTGGAGAGCAAGACACCGAAAAGTTGCCAGTCTCCTGAACCCCTTGTGCCGGGGGCAGCCCCCCGCTGGCGTGGGCAGTGGGCATGGCGTGCCCTGGAGGTGGCCGAGATCTGTGTGGACACTCTTCATGTGGCTGTACCTGGGTCCCTCAATATGGAGGTGGCTCCACGTTGGCCCAAGGTCTCCTCTGCCCTGTCCACCTGCTTCCATGCCAACATTCCTTCCTGGAGAGGGGAGATCCAGTTTTCAGTTGGGGACCTGTGCCTGGAAGACACACAGAGAGAGGCCATGAACGTGCCTGTGAACCCACCAAGTCCCCAGATGGGCTCTGCAGAGGATCCCTGGGTGCTGGCCTAGTTGGAACAGTTAGTGCTCAGAACTCTGGCCCACTTGCACGGGGTCCCCCCAGCCCAGAGCAGGGCTTTGAGGTGAAGGGGGCTGGCGAGGACAGGCCAGAGGCTGAGAAGGTCCCGGAAAGTGGGGATGCCCTGTGTGGTCCTCTCCTGGCCTCCCGGCTGCATTAAGGCCAGCTGAGTGCTCCCTGGGCTTGGGACAGGGAGGGGGCAGCAGAGCGACTCACCTGGGGTGACCCTGTTAGAGGCGCCCTCCAAGCAGCCGCCACCAGTTCCCAGATAGGACGTCCTCAGGTGTGGGTTGCCCCCCCAATTCCTCTGGCCACATGACCATGCTACCCACCCCCACTTCATCCCTCCTCCCTCCCCTGTAGCCCTCCTGGGCACCATCCCTGGCAGGCCCCTGGGAAGCCATGGGCCCTAGGAATTCCTGGCAAGCCTGACCCCAGGTGCTTCCTACAGCCGGGTGACCTTCACCTTCCCTCTCCAGGGATTCTACCTCCCGCCATGCTCCCAACCTGGTCCTGCCCCTCACTCTCTCCCTTCCCCTGGCCATTGAAAGGGAGTCAGTGTGGTTTTCCCCGGGGGTGTCTGGCTGGGGGTGGTGGGGTATATAGAGCCAGCTGTGAGCGGGGTCTCTTGAGCATCTTCGAAGTGGCCAGCATGTTGGTGATGGCATTGGGGAGGGGCAGGTGGCAATTCTGTTAGCAGGACTGGGGCTGAGGGACACGGCTTTCAGATGGCCAGGGGTGGTAGGAGCTGGGGGGCTGGCTTGGAAGCTGGCCTTGGTAGTGGGCACCCCAGCCACCATGGAGGGTTTGAGGGTTCAGTCTGTTGGTGGGGGCTGAGCAAAGGAGAGGCATTCTAGGCCCTGCCCCACTCCTTGGCCAAGCTGTCCTGAAGATGGACAAATAGCCCAGCCTGAGTGGGACCCCTGAGCCCACGAGGCCTCCAGGCTGGGAGGAGAGGGCCCAGGGCCTGAAACCTCCACCTGTCCTTGGATTCCTGCCTCTGCTCAGACCCCGTGGGCGTCTCAGAGACAGGACTTGCCCCCCAAGTCCTCTGCCTCTGTCAGGTTCCAGTCTCCTCCTATGCCACAGGTGGCTGGAAGAGCTGGAGCCCAGCTGAGAAGGACACGGCGGAGTGGGGATTGCTAGGAGAGTTTGAGGAAGGGAGCCAGGCTGGGGGAGCATGGTCCGTGCCTCCCAAACCCCACGACCTAAGGAGCGGCCTCCCCCAGGCCCCAAGTGGTCCTGGCTCCATTAGACCTGGGGCTCTGTGGGCACCTTGGACGGTCAGGTGAGGGAGAGCACAGAGGTCCTGGCGGACGCGGGGCTGGCATGGTGAGGACTCCGCCACCCACACCTGCTGCCCCATATGGGTACCCTGGGCTGGTGCCAGGGAGGCTGGGGAGGGTGCTGGGTGGGGTCAAGGGTGGAGCAGAGGGGACACAGGGGCCTGAAGGAGAACCAGGAGGGGGCCAGGGGCCGCCGCTGCCCAGAATCCCAGCTTTGCCCAGCCCTGGGCCAGGCCCGGGGGAGCAGGCGCTGGGCCAGGGGCACTCACACACTCTGCGCCATTCCTCTTTCCATTCATGAATGTGCCTGGCGCTCCTGAGTGAGCCCGCTCCTGGGGCAGAGCAGCCTCCGCCAGGAACCAGTTAGACGTTTGCAGAGGAGTTGGCAGATGACTGGGCGGGAGGGCAGTGCTGCTGGTCCTGGTCCCCAGAGGAGCCTTTGACGGGATTACCCCAGGGCTCCCCGCCCTGCTGCTGACGATGCTGACCCAGCCTCTGAGCCGTCCTTGATCCTTTGATCCTCATCAGAGCCTGGGGAGGCCTCGAGCACCTGCTGGAGGACAGGGGGGGTCCCTGAGCAGGGACTGTCGAGCCTTAAACCACCACCCTGGAGGTCGGGGGGCAGGGAACCCTGAGGCCAGCTCACCCCCCAGGACCCATGGCCGTGGTGGGGCGAGGGTTGGCGTGGGGGAGGAGGGCCCACGGCCTGGCAATGCCATCTGCTGCCATGGAGGGCCCACATCTGGCCCTGAGCTTGGCAGAGAAGGCGGTGTGCAAGGTGGTGTATGGCGCCCCCCGCCCCCGCCCGCTGCTGCTGCCCGTGGGCCTGGAGCTGTGGCTCTACGTCCAGAAGATGCGAAACCTGCAGAGAAAGAGGTGCGCCGGCAGCGGCGGGCGGGCACGTGAGTGTGGGTGCCAGGGCATGGTTGGAGGCCGTCTTGGGATGAGTGGAGGGGGTACCCCAACTGGTGCACTGCAGGTGGCTGGCTGCACTGCCTGGACCCCAGATTGGAGGTGCAGAATGATAGAGCCCCTCGGTGCACCCTCCCCTCCTCCGACTTTAAGGCTCAGGTCTTTCCGAGGCCAGAAACCTCATTGCCTTGAGCCTTGGATGCCACGTCTCTGGCTGGGAGGGAGGCGGGAGGCAGCTTCCATAATCAGATCTGCAGAGCAGCAGCGTCTGGGCGCTGCCAACACCCAGACTTCAGACCTGAAGCCCCTCTCCCCCGACGTTGCCTGGAGGAGGGGCAGTAAGCCGAGTGAGACCAATTAGCAAGCGGCTGGGCGGGGCAAGCGGGCCTTAATTAGGAAGCCCCGTGCGTGGCACTGGCCACAGGATGGGGCTCGGCTGGTTGCCATGGCGACCATGGGCTCCTGTGACCCACATGGCATCTGGATGGTCATTCCCAGAGGGATGGGTGAGAGGGATGGGTGAGGTGGCTTCGGAAAGCCTGGTAGTGGGTGGGAGGCCCTGGCCCTGAGGAGAAAGGATTGCTGGAGGCCAGGAGTTCAAGACCAGCCTGGGCAACATGAGACCTCCATCTCTACCAAAAAAAAAAAAAAGTTGGCCAGGCGCATTGGCTTATGCCTGTAATCATAGCACTTGGGGAGGCCGAGGTGGGTGGATCACCTGAGGCCAGGAGTTCAAGACCAGCCTGGCCACCATGGTGAAACCGCATCTTTAAAAAAAAAAAAAAAAAGTTACTGGATGTTAAGTGTTGAGTGTAAAAAAAAAAAAAAAGCAAAGCCGGGCGTGGTGGCTCACACCTGTAATCCAAGCACTTTGGAGGCAAAGGTGGGCAGATCACCTGAGGTCAGGAGTTCAAGACCAGCCTGACCAACATGGGGAAATCCCGTCTTAAAAAAAGAAGAAGAAAAGAGAAAAAAAAAATGAGCTGCGTGGTGGTGGTGCAAACCTGCAGTCCCAGTACTCGGGAGGCCGAGGCAGGAGGATGGCTTGATCCTAGGAGATAGAGGCCTGGCCGAGATTACACCACTGCACTCCAGCCTGGGTGACAGAGCAAGACCCTGTCTCTGTAAAAATAATAGTAGTAAAATAAGTTTTAAAAATGAAAAATCAAAGCAATGGGAAGCCAGCAGGAGTGATGGCGCCGGCTGCAGTAGCTGGGGGCCCTTTGCCTACGTCTCTGAAATCACGTCCTCTCCGGGGCTCCCTTCTGTTCTGTTGCCTCCTGGGGCCCCCCAAGCTGCCAGGGTGCTAAGTCTTGTGCCTTCACCCTCTGACCCTCGGGGGCACCTGCAGATGGGGGCCCGCCTGCTCACACTGGGCACCCCATGGCATCTGCTGGCTGTGCCCTCCCCCCAGAACTCTCCACTCCAGGGCTGAGCAGCGGCCCGAGGCCCATGTGACCTGTGAGAGTAGGATAGAGGAGGACACCTGGCCCAGGGTCACATCCAGCCCAAGGCAGGCAGCAGGGAGGTGCAGAGCCAGGCAGCCACCGAGTGACCCCACACCCCTTCCCGGCAGCTCCCCAAAGCCCAGGGTGGGGTCCCTCGGTGAGCAGAGCTAGGGTGGCAGCTGATGCACACGGTCCTTGCAGATGTGCAGGGCCCAAGGTGAGGGGCTTCTTCTCTGAAATCCCTGCCGGAAGGTGGGGGACCAGGGCCAGCCAGGGCGATGGTGTTCAGAAGGGGGCCTGGGCCCTTGGGGTTGGGTGCAGCTCATGGGGCAGAGTTTGTCTTGGGACCAGCCACCATCCTCATCTTCCCACAGCAGTGCTGGGTGGGGGGGCGGGCAGTGGGCAGGGATGGGAAGTGTGGGGAAACAGCGGGTTCTCGGCCCATCGTGGCCAGCAGCAGTGAGCGCTTAGCTCTGTGGGTCAGGTACCAGGAGGAGAGGGGCAGGGACTGGCTAACCCTCAGCGCACCTCCCAGCCCTGCCCACCCCCGACCCTGACCCAGGAGGCTTGGAGGCTGATGGAATCCCCAGGCCCTGGCTGGGAGAGCTGCGGGGTGGAGGGTCCTCTGAAGGATGCAGAGTGGGGGAGGGGCGGAGATCAGCCCCCTACCCCTCCTGACCCCCATGCAGCCTTCCTCAGCACCCCCACACCATCTGGGAGCCTCAGTTGTTCCTGGTGGGAATTGGGGGGCCTCTCCCAGCAGCCATGATCGCTCAGGAGGATGGTGGGGGTGCCTGGCCTCTGCAGCCCATACCGCTGGGATCTGGGTGAAGGCAGGGTGTGGGGCCACACACCCTCCAGCACCGGCCCCTGGACCTGAGGGTCTTGCCAGGGTCACAGACTCACACCTTTGCCTCAGTGGCGTTCCTGACCTTGGCCATGTGAGGGGCAGACAGGAGGTGCTGGCAGAGGAGTGCCAGGTGGGGTACCTCGGGCCCCACACTTGCCTCCCGGCCTGTCCCATAAGAACACTCAGCCGTGTGAGCAGCCCACCCAGGGACGTCACCTGTGGTGAACCCACGAAGGTGCTCAGGCCCCAGGGGACCTTGCCAGTGATGGGCCATGACACCAAGTACCTCGGCACAGGATGGAGGCCTCGTGCCTGGAGCTGGCGCTGGAGGGTGAGCGTCTGTGCAAGTCAGGCGACTTCAAGGCGGGCGTGGCCTTCTTTGAGGCTGCCGTGCAGGTGGGCACCGAGGACCTGAAGACACTGAGTGCCATCTACAGCCAGCTGGGCAATGCCTACTTCTACCTGAAGGAGCACGGCCGGGCGCTGGAGTACCACAAGCATGACCTCCTGCTGGCGCAGTGAGTAGGCAGCCCTGCTGGCGGGTGGACGCTTCCTGCGCGTTAAAGTTTGAGGAGGGGATGGGTGAGCAGGGTGTAAGGGAACGCAGCGGGGACAGCCTCACCTGGAGGGCAGCCAGGGCTCCGGGGCTCCTGCAGGAGCTGGGTTTCATCGGACAGGCGTGAATAGGTCTGTGTGTCTGCGCTGAGCGCCTGGGCTGTGACCCAAGTGCTGTGGGTGAGCACACATGACTGTGCATGTCCTATCTACAACCGTTTCCCTGGCCCCCAGGCCCTGGCGCACTCCCAGCCGCTGCTCAGTGAGGTGTGGTCCTGCCCTGGGGGCTGTCCCTGCTCCCCTGACCCCGAGCTCCCACTCACAGCCTCCTTCCTGCCCGTGCCACCCCCTCCAGTCTCCCCGACCCGCTCTCTGCTCCCTGCTGCCCCTTGGGGTCTTGGGGTCTCCAGGTGGGTCCAGCCACCAGTCCACACCTCCCAGGAGCACTTCCCTCACCTCAGCCCTGCCCAGCGCCCTCCTCCTAAGCCTGCAGCTGCCCGGACCTCTCAGCAGGGCAGAGCTTCTCGGATCAACCCTCCCGCACTGGCCAGTGAGCTCACACGGGCTCCTCAGCACCCAGCCCAGTGTCCGGGGCCAGTGGCCACACAGCAAGTGTCCTCTGAATGAGTTAGCAGGAAGTTAGTTCTCCACCGTCAGGCCCCCTGGACCTTCCCTGGATCCTCACAGCTGCAGACCCCCGGCCCCTGGCCCAGGCCCAGGCACCTCTGCAGCCCTGTGATGGTGGGCAGGAGCCTGTCCCCAAGACCTGGACCTGCAGAGCCCACACCCAGGGCTGCCCAGGTCCTCACTTGCCCGGCCCTCGGGCCCCTGCCCAAACTTGCCTCAGGGGATGCAGGCTCCTGTCCACCCTAGGCTGGCCCAAGGCCCAGCTGCCCCACCCCATGCTCAGTGTCCCCCTGCCACAGGCCCAGGGGCCTGCCCAGTCCTCAGCCCAGCCCCTGTCACTCCTCTCTGTTGTCCAGGACTATCGGTGACCGCATGGGGGAGGCCAAGGCCAGCGGAAACCTGGGCAATACGCTCAAGGTCCTGGGACGCTTCGACGAGGCTGCGGTCTGCTGCCAGCGGCACCTCAGCATTGCCCAGGAGCAGGGAGACAAGGTGGGTGGGTGCTGGGCTGGGGCCGGCGCCTCCCAACCCTGTCTGCCGGCATCCAGATCCAGGGTGGGGGCAGGCGGGTCACACACCACTCATCCAGCTACTCATGAGGGGGATGACAGGGAGGCCGGTCCCCTAGACCCCCCACATGACGTGGGAGAGTGTGGGCCCCCAAAACGGCCCACTCAGCGCCTGCTGACACGGCAGCCCAGGCCCATCACAGGGCTGCAGAGGCAGGGGGTGCTCTGGGCATCGGCAGCAGAAGGCTGAGCTCGATGGTGGTGGTGACAGCAGGGAGAGTGGCTCCGTCCCTGCCTGTGCTGGACCCGAGACAGGCTTTGCCGATCCCCGTCCGTGGCCCTGTGAGGCTAGAAAACTGAGGCTGGGGGGCTGTGACTTGCCCCTCATCACGCAGCTGGAGGTGGCTGAGTGGGCTTGAGGCCACAGCATCTGGTCCCAGCTGGAGCTCTCAGCCTCAGGCATCAGAGGACAGAGCTGAGGACCTGTGTCCCTGGCCACACTAATTGACTGAGGAGGAGGGAGGGCGAGGAAGGGTGGAGCCTGGCTTCCCTGGTGTCCCGTCCTCAGGGCTCCACCCCTGCCTTAGAGTCTGTGACTCAGCGGGAGCCCCCAAGGTCCTTGCCGTGGGGAGCCGGGACAGTGAGGACACCGGCTGGCTGGCTCTGCTCATCCCGTGGTGGGGGGCCATGGAGGCACGCCCCAACCCTCCGTGCTGCACACAGGTCGGGGAGGCAAGGGCCCTCTACAACATCGGGAACGTGTACCACGCCAAGGGCAAGCAGCTGTCCTGGAATGCCGCCCAGGACCCCGGGCACCTGCCGCCCGACGTCCGAGAGACGCTGTGCAAGGCCTCCGAGTTCTACGAGTGAGTGGGGCAGGGCCGGCCCAGGGACCGGGGCTGGTATGTGAATTTCTGGGTTCCACAGACACTTCCAGACCCCCGGCCCCAGCCCCACACCTCCCAGCGGCTCCCGGGGCCGGAACAGCCAGGTCCGCCCAGCCCCGCTTTCTCAGTTGTAGGCTCCCTACCCGGAGCTTGTCCCTCTCAGGGACTGGGGGACCTCAAAGCTGGAGGACACTGGAGCCCACCTTAGCCACTCCCTTTCTAGGGCGTGGCCCTGAGGGCTGCTGCTCAGCTCTTCTAGCCTGGGGTGGGTGAGGACCTGGGCTGGGAGGGCTGTGGCTTAGAGGCACTCGGCCCCCAGGAGGAACCTGTCCCTGGTGAAGGAGCTGGGTGACCGGGCGGCACAGGGCAGGGCCTACGGCAACCTGGGCAACACCCACTATTTGCTGGGGAACTTCACAGAGGCCACGACCTTCCACAAGGAGGTGAGCCGGGCCGGGTGATGGGGCGGAGGGGCTGGGCTGCTGCAGGGGCAGGGCTGGGCCACCCCGATGGTCCCTGAAAGCAGGGTGGGGTAGTGTGGCTGGGCAGTGGCACCCCGTACTGAGCCCTGGCCTCATCTGCACTTGATCCTGAGGCTCCTGGCTGCTGCCCCGGACTCACAGACATCTAGCCGGCCACCTGGGCAGGGAGGCAGCACCTGTCCACGCACGTGAGGCCCCAGGGTTGCTCCGTGACCACCTGGCCTCGGGTCTGTCCCCGCAGCGCCTGGCCATTGCTAAGGAGTTTGGAGACAAGGCGGCCGAGAGGAGGGCCTACAGCAACCTGGGGAATGCCCACGTCTTCTTGGGGCGCTTTGAAGTGGCTGCCGAGTACTACAAGTAGGTGGTTCCACACCCCTCAGGAAGACAGCAGGCTGGGGGGAGCTGGGTGCCAGGCCAAGGAGGTGCCCGCTCCAAGGCAGGAGTCTGACTGCCTCCCCTTCCTTCCCCTCCCCAGAAACCAAGGTGGGGTTCTAGGCTGCCCAGGGAAGGGCAGACGGACAAAGCTCATGGGGAGACGGGCACGGGGGAGCCGGCCTGTGGGAGGTCTGGGCCATCTGCACCCCTGGCCTGAGCCGCAGAGCCATGCCTGCCAGGTGGACCCCGGCTGTCAGCACTGGGTCCTGGACCCAGCCCTAAACTTAACCCCATCTCAGCCTGAGCCGTGGGCACAGCGGTCCCGGGTCCTCCAGGGAGGAGTGGCAGCTCAGGGTGGTCAGGTGACTTGCCAGAGCCTGGCAGGACCCCGGTCCACCTGGGGCCAGCAGTCAGGCTCTGTGGCCATTTGAGGATGGGGATGAGCCTGACCCCAGAGGGGCCCCAGCAGGAATCCGGGGCAGGGAACCATCGGCAGGCTGTGTCCCCATTCTTACCTTCCACCCCACCTCACCCTGGAACCCTCCTCCCGGGGGCTGACCTGCCACTCTGCGCAGAAAGACGCTGCAGCTGGCCCGGCAGCTCAGGGACCAGGCGGTAGAGGCACAGGCCTGTTACAGCCTGGGCAACACCTACACGCTGCTGCAGGACTATGAGCGTGCGGCCGAGTACCACCTGCGGCACCTGCTCATCGCCCAGGAGCTGGCCGACAGGTGAGCGGGCGTGGGCATGGCAGGCAGACCCGGCCCAGCCCACAGGCTGAATGACCGCAGCCCGGGCCAGATGGCCTGGGTCCCATCCCCTGCTCTGTCACTGACCATGGTGCGCCCCGGGCGGGCCAATGCCGCTGTGGGGACGGAGCCAGTGTGGACGCTGGGCCGGCCGCTGACCCCTGGCACGAGCGAGTGGGGTCCCCCTCCCATCACTCAATTTGCCACCCCTGTATGTATGTAAATATCAGTCTCTGTAGAGAGATAAGCCGGCAAACCACAGGACCCTAAGCACCGTCTTGTGTGCAGGTCTGGGGTGGATGGTGGCCGGAACAAGGGACTCAGAGCCACAGGCTTGTGGCCTTTCACAGGCAGCGGAGAGGAGGAGTCTTCTGAAAGGCTGCCCTGCCTGGAGGCTTAAAAGCAGCCCAAGGGCCAGGCGTGGTGGCTCAGGCCTGTAATCCTAGCACTTTGGGAGGCCGAGTGGGTGGATCACCTGAGGTCAGGAGTTCAAGACCAGCCTGGCCATCATGGTGAAACCCCATCTTTAAAAAAAAAGAAAAAAAAAAAGAAGCAGCCCAAGGTTTTCCCTTGTGGAGCAGTGATGAGAATGTTCTGGAACAGACAGAGGTGCCGGTTAGCCTGAATGTACAAAATGCCACTGAATCATCCACTTGAAAATGGTCAAATTCCTATTAGATGCATTTCTCTCCAATATAAAAACAACTCCCCAATCCCGAGACTTGGGGGTGCCTCTAGGGGTGGAGGGAGTGCAGGGGAGGAGGCTCACTGGCCACCAGGGAGCGAGCCAGTCCCCGGGCCCAGAAGCTGCCTCGAAGGCAGAGGCGGCCACAGGCCAGGCTGCCAGGGTTCTGTGTGCTAAGCCTTTTAACGGGAAGGAAAAAGAGGGAGCTGACTGGGGCTTCTTGAAAGTGGCAGAATTTGTGGGAGGTCCCAGCTGGGGGCCTTGATGACCCTCGAAGCTAGGGTCATGCTGGGGCCCTGACCACCAGGGGCTGGGGCCGGGGCTGGGGGCAGGCCTAGAGAGGGCAGGTATGGACGCAGTCTCCCTCTCTGGCAGAGTGGGCGAGGGCCGGGCATGCTGGAGCCTGGGGAATGCCTACGTGTCCATGGGGCGCCCAGCGCAGGCCCTGACCTTCGCCAAGAAGCACTTGCAGATCTCCCAGGAGGTGAGCCAGCCAGCAGAGGCCCGCTCTAGACGGTGGGTCCGCTCCACCCCGAGCAAGCCTTCGCCTGCCTGGGCCACCCCCATCCTTCCAGGCCCATTGCAGCCGCCTGGCCGCCAGGTCCTTCTGAAGCCTGGTGGTGACTTGTCTACCCCCGCCGGGGATTTTTCCTGCAGCCCCCAGCTGGTGCCTTCCTGGGCAGCTGTGTCTCCTCCTCCTTGGAGAGGTTACACAGGGTCTCTGGGCTCTGCCCACCAGCAGCCTCCCACTGCGGTCAGGGTGGGACATCACGGGTGAACTCTGGGCCTCCGGGTTCCTGGCCTGTCCTTACACTCCCACGCCACCGCCCTTTGCACACCCAGAGTCTGTCCATGCTAAAGACAGTACCAGCCCCTGCCAACCCACAGCCCTGGATAGGAGGCAGCCAGGTGGGGAGGCCTGCAGGCGCCCGGGCAAGGGTGGAGAGGGGCAGGTGCGTGAAGGCCGGCAAAAGCCTCGTCTGGAGAGTTTTTTTAACTGGTGGCCAGCAGGCAGCCCCCAAGTCCCTCTGAGTGCAGGCCACAGCCTCCAGGGCCCTCCAGGCTCTGCGTGACAGTTCCCCCCCGCCAGGGCTCTGCATGACAGGCCCCTCACCCCATGCCACCCCCTCTTCCATTTAAGCAAACCGCTGGTTCCCAAGCAATGTGGATGTTCCTGGGAGGGTCCCCCACGAAGCTTTGGTGCCCAAGGCAGGGGCTGAGAGTACCAGGGCCAGGTCCCTTGCCCACTGGAGGGCACAGGGCCGGCCACCCAGGACCCCAAGCATCTCTTGGGTGGGACTAGGGGTTGTTGAGAACCTGTGGGACCACCTGACCCAGGGACAGACCCCCAGACTCCACCTCAGGGGCCACAGTGAGTCCTGGTTCCCTCAGAGGCCCAGGGGTCAGTGACAGGTTCAGGCCACCCAGAAGGTCAGGGACGGTGTGCTGAGAGCCATTGAGGTCCCCTTGGAGCCCGCGGCAAGGCCCCCAGCCACACCTGCCCACCCTGCTTCCCGCTTCGCTTGCCACAGATCGGGGACCACCACGGGGAGCTCACGGCCCGCATGAACGTGGCACAGCTACAGCTGGTGCTCAGCCGCCTGACCAGCCCAGCAGCCTCAGAGAAACCTGACCTGGCTGGCTATGAGGCCCAGGGTGAGTTCCAGGGTTGTGGGGGTTTCGCTCCAGGATTGTGGGGGTCACAGGCACCGACCCGATGGGGAGCTGGGGAGGGATGGGGTAGAGGCAGGGCCAGCATGGCTGCGGGGGCAGCCACCAGAAAATGCCCCTTGCAAGCCAGTTCTTCCTGGCCTCAGGGACAGCACAGGCCTGAAGTTCACCCTGAGCCCCTCCCACCCGTGTCCTGGGTGGTGCCGCTGGGCTGCTGGCAGAAGGACAGGGGGTGGCTGATGATTGCCCCACTGGCTGCTCCAGGGCCCCCACCCCCAGCTGCCTCTGGAGCACTCAGTGTGCGGAGAGCACCTATCCTCAGGGAGAGCTGCTGAGAGGCCAGAGGGCTGGGCTGGGCTAGGGGAGCCCCATGTGCCTGGGGAAGTAATCAGGCAAGGCCCAAGGCCAGGCGAGGCCACCAGGTGACCTCATTCCTTGGCCACTGGTATCCCACGCAGGTCAGCAGTGCTGCAGACACATGACAGCACATGCCCCTGTAAAGCAAATACACTAAGAAGTGATGGGGGTGGTGCCATGTTGGGCTGACTTCCTGAGGCAGCTGGCAGGAGAATGAGGGGCAGGCCTGGGGGAGCTGGCCACCCCGCCCATGTGTCCCTCACCCCTGAGGGTCTTGAGTTTGCCAGGAGTTCAGCCCCAGCCCCTGAGAAGGGATGTCTGCTGCCCAGAACACACCTGGGGCCCCCAGGCCTGCTGAGGACCAGGCTGGGGATGCCAGTCCTGGAGATGGCGTTGGGCCTCTACAGTTTCTTTTTCTTATTTTATTTTTAATAATTAAATGTTTTTACTTAGATAGGATCTCACTATGTTGCCCAGGCTGGTGGTGTCAAACTCCCAGCCTCAAGCAGTCCTCCCATCTTGGCCTCCCAAAGTGCTGGGATTATAGGTGTGAGCCACCATGCCCAGCCATCCCCCTGGTTTTTGATGATGCTGATGGGTTTCTGACGATGATCTCTCCTGGGAAATTGGGAATGCACGTTAGCCGCCACAGAGGCTGAGGACGGAGGAAGAGGCGGAGGCTCTGGGGCCCTCAGCGAGCCTGTGGGACAGCATGCTTTGACCAATGGCAGTGGGTGGGTGGAGGATGGGCTGGAATGTGCACCCCTAGATGTCCAGGCCTGTATTTACCCATGGCCTGGGTTTTCTAAGGGTGGGGAGCTCTGCCGAGAGCTCTAGTGCCCCTCCCGTGTCCCTGACCCAGCACTGCCACCATCTGGGACCCCAGCAGTAACTGGGGGCAGGGCTGGGCGCAGCTCTGGAAAGGCTCCGGGTCCTCCTGACGTTTTCTTTCTTGGAGCCAAAGAAAAGGGGGGCCAGAGTGGGAGGACACTGGGACAAAGCAGCTTCTGTCCCTCCCTGGCTCCTCTGTGCAGGACCCCTTCCGGCTGGCTGATGCCTCCTCCCCCAGGGCTGGGGAAGGAAGGGTCCTCCTCCCCGCCCAGGGCAGCCCTGCTTCCTGGCTGAGGCCGCAGCCCCTATGCCGCTGCGGGAGGCCAGCTGCACCCCTAGAGTCTGGGTGGGTGGGGGGCGGGAGACCCCCTCTCAGGTGAGCCTGGCAGGGGCAAGGCCTTGAGGCTGGGAGACTTGGCGCTGCGGGTCGGGGTGCCACGGAAGGACCCACGCAGCCTCCCCATTCGGCAAGTGCAGAGTGCGGGGTGGATCTGCGCGCTGCGGGAGGGAAGGGGGGTGCAGAGCCGCCCTAGAGCCTGGCCGTGCGGATGGGGGCGCCGGGCCTGGGGTCACAGGAGGGCGCTGCCCAGCCGGCTGTGGGGCGGGGCGGGGCGGGGCGGGGGGGGGGGAGGAGGAGGAAGTCAGCAGGGAGGGGCTTCACCCCAGGGGGCGTGGTGGGGCGGGGCGTTGTGATGGGCATGGCCCATGGGCGGTGGGCGTGGCAGAGGCCGGTGGGTTTGGTGTCAGTTGATAAACAAAGGGAGACTTGTGTGTGGCTGGAGGACACAGAGCCTTGGCGGGGCTCAGGCAGCGTGTTAATCTCACTGCCCTCTGGGAGCCCCCCCACCCAGCAGAGAGGCCCCAGAAGTGTGACTGGGGGGCACCTCCCTGCCAGCTGCTGGCGCTGTCCAGCTCCTCTGGGTATGCGGCCTCCGTGAGACCCTGACAGCTCCCAGCCCCTGCCTCCCTGGCCAGAGGGCACAGGACTGGGCCTCCCACACTTGCTCCGGGGCTGCCCCACCCGCCATCCCAGCAAGGGTGCAGGGCAGGAGATGCGGCTCCGAGGCTCTGCTGCCACTCTTGGCTTGGGCAGCAGGACTGGCATGTTAGGAGGAAGCCGGCCCTGAGCCCTGCACGGCTGCCCCCTGCCGCCGGGTCTCCTGGGCCCTGCATGTCCCACAGGGTGTGTGACTGCCCTTGGCCCTGCTGACAGTGCTCCACAGTCTCTGGCATGGTGAGTGCGGAGCAACAGTTCTGTACACAGGATTTCCCGGGAAGCATACCACCAGCCTCCCTGGGAGAAGTTCCCTGAACATCCCAATGGGTGGCCTCGGGGTCAGGGATGTGCCTGGCATAACGTCCCCTGCGGTTTAGGCTGTGGGCTCCGGCCCTGGCCAGCTGATGAAGTGACTTGACCCACTTGTGCCTCAGTGTCCCCATCTGGGGAAGGGGCCCACCAGTAGTCTGGGAGGAGAGCTTGGCAGGGGTGAAAGCCCATGAGCTTGTTACGCTCGGGCCCTGGTAGGCACGGCAGGCCTGGCAGCTCAGTGGCCCTTGGGCAGCCATGGAGACGGAGGATGCACCCTCTGTCCACACACCTAGAAGAGCTCAGAGGGGACAGTGTGTGGGAAATGGTACACAGAGCCCGGCACGCATCAGGCCCACAGTAAATGCCCGCTGCTTGGTCATCAGGCCTCTGCCGTGTGCCAGGCACTGCTGGGGTCCTCACTAGCACCAAGACCGCTGAGCCGCGTCCAACATCTGATAGGTGAGGAATGGGCAGCCCAGGAGCGAGCCGCAGGGAGGACTGTGGCAGGAAGGAAAGCCCCCCAGGGGCAGTATGGATAGGAATGCGGGGGCGGGCTGCAGCAGCCAGGTGGGCTTCGGGACGTGACTGTCCATTCCCACTGCGCTCACAAAGCACTGCAGGTGGGGCAGCAGCAGCAGGCGTTGCCTCCTCACAGCTCTGGAGGCCCCAAGGCCAGGGTCGGGGTGTTGGGTGCTGGGGCACTGGTGAGGGTCCTCTTCCTGGCTGGCAGACGGCGCGTTCCTGCTGTGTCCTCACATAGCAGAGAGACAGAGGAAGAAGGGGGAGCTTGAGAACACTGGTGGCTTCTCCTGAGGCTGCTAGTCATTGTGGGTCTCCACCCTCATGACCTCATGTAAACCTCAGGACCTGCTAACACCATCCCATGAGGAGTTAGGGCTTTAATGATGATGTTCCAGCAACGACTATAACTGGAGAGAAGTGAGCCGCGAGCTTAGACGAAGGAACAGCATCTGGGCAGCGGGAACAGCCTGTGCAAAGGCCTGGAGGCAGGGGCCAGCCTGGTGGGTGGAGGGGCAGGGGAGACCTGGAGCTGACGGAGCAAGGAGAGGGCCTTGGCCGAAGGAGGGAGGCCTCTCGGGCCATTGTGTGAGGTCCCTGTCCAGTGGGGAGGAATCCTCAGGACCCAGCAGAGGAGCAAGGCCTGGGCCAGCCCTTACCACTCCCCTCCCCGGTCCCTGCATGGAGAGGGGACTTAGGGACACCGCTGGGGCAGCAGGCAGTGAGGGGCAGGTGACCCAGCTGCAGGGAGGTGGGGAGGGGTGGGACTCTGATTCTGCAGTGAGTCAAGGACTGCCTCAATCTCAGATCAGAGGTGGGCGTGAAGGAACAGTGGTGGGAGCAGCTGAAAATGGGGTTGCTGAGGTCTGAGCCAAGCCAGCAGGGTGGGTGCTGCCCTGAGGGGTCAGGCAGGCGCAGGCTGAGCGAGAGGCTCGGCAGGCTGGCATTGGCCACGGCACGTAAATGTCTGGAGCTGGGCGAGGACAGAAATGAGGACGACAGCATGACGGTCAGCACCGGGTGGCCATGGGCCGGTGCTGGGAGAAGTTTCCGAACGTTGCCTCGTAGGTGGGAAAGGCAGGAAGCCAAGCCAGTGGGCCGGGCCTGAGGACGCCCCGTCTGGCCAGCTCAGCCAAGGGCGTGGGGCTCAGACTCAACACCTCAGCCGCCTCTGCAGACAGAGGGGGCATTGAGCTGGGTGCAGCAGGCCTTCCGCCCGTCGTCCGTGCCTGGCCATGAGGGTGCCTGTTCTGGAGCCAGACACAGGCTATATCTCAGAAGGGCATTTCAGCCACTGCTGCAGCCTGGGCCCATCCATGCAGCGTCCTGGTGTAGGGCCAGGCCTGGCGGAAGCAGCCGTGCTGGGCCTGGGACCCGGAGCATGCGGTGGGGAAACTGAGTCAGGCCCCCACGGCAGCAGGGGACAGTGGAAGGAGAGCCAGGCACTCAGGCATGCATGCTGGGAGATGGAGCGGGGCTCTCACTGGCTGTGGTAAGTACCAAAGGTCCCGCCCTGGTACAGATGTGCCCCCTCTGTCATTTCCATGGCGTGGGAGCAGGCCCTGAACTGCATGGGGTGGGGAACTATCCTCTGAGCTGCCCTGCTAGTCTGGGTGGGGGTGGGCAGCAGGCAGCTCCTCAGAGAACAGGATGCCAACTCCAGCCCCGTTCGTCCCTTTCAGACTTCACCATTCGAGGCTGGGACGGCCCCACCTCAGGGCCTGGCTGAGCCTGAATGCCAGATCGAACCCCGATCCCACAGACCACTGTGGCCACAGGGTGGGGACAGGAGCCCTGCCCAGGGCATTGGTGTTGGGAGTGGGAGGAGGATTGGACGGCCTCAGGTCCCGGTGTCCTCCTGCTCAGGCCCTGGTGGCCCTAGGTGTGCCTCCGGCTCCAGACGCTTCCATCCCAGGCCACTGGAAGGCAGCTCAGGGCGAGTCCTCGGAGCCGGGACAGGGAGGCGCACAGCCCACGCTCGGATCCCCGGCCGGCTCTCGGGATGCCTTGGGCATTCGCTGTGGGCTGGTCTGGAGCCAGCAGACTGGAGGCAGAGGACCAGCCCGGGCCCCAAGTCCTGGGCTCCTTCTGCTCCTGTCTGCTTCCCCCCAGCCATGTCTAGGACGCTCACCTTTTAAAAGGGTCACATGGACAGGCTCAGGAAGAGGTGCTAGCAGCCAGGCCAGGCCGGGGGCTCCCACCAGGTGCCTTCTCGGCCGCCTGAAGCCCCAGCACACCCTCATCACTGCCGTTCACTGGGTAGGGCAGGCCCCCTTCCTTGTGGGAGGTGGAGGCACGACGCTCAGACAGCGGCCCCCAGCAAGCCCCGGCGTGTACTCATCTGCAGCATGGCCTGTAAGGGGGACCCTCAGAGACCCTGGCACTGGCGAATTTCCTCTCTCCCTTGTGGTCAGGGCCAGGCTAATATTTAAATCAGGGCCTGGCTCATATTTAAGTCAGGGCGCTAATGAGCCTGGGGGCAGGGAATGCTGGCTGAGTGACCCAGTGATGCGAGTGAGGCTGGGAGGGGCTGTGTGTGGGGCCAGGTGCTGGAAGTGGCTGAGTGAATGCTCACCTGGGCCAGCTCCCTCCCTCTATGGACGCTGTGTTCCCTGGCAGGCCCAGAACCCAGGGCTGACGGTGGGGTCTAGGTGCACCTGAGGCCCCAGCGCCCTGCCTGGGCATTCATGCTGCTAACTGTGACGAGTGCCCCAGCCCTGGAGGCTGTGCTCCCTGATGCAGTGAGGCCTGGATGGGGTAGGCAGGTGTCGGAGCCTGCTCCCCACATCTGCCTGGTACAGGCGGCCACCAAGCAGCTTCGCTTTAGGACCCGAGCCTCTGGGGGGATGAGAGCAGAGGGAAACTGCCCGGCCCATCCCTGCTGGCCCAGTCTGATGAGGAGGGCACTGAGCTCCAAGGCATAGTAATGGGGCCAAGTCTGCTGGTCTGGAGGTGCCAGGACGGGATTCTCACAGCGCCCACTGACGCTAGGGCTGGCTCTGCCCCCACCCTTGGATGCACACCCACTGTGTGCGGGGTTCTGGGCACAGCTCGTGTTTCATGTGCCTGCGAGTGGAGGGATGCTTGGTTCCCAGGAGGACTGGGTAAGGGTGGGCATGGGGGGTTGGGGGCTGTGGGCAAGAGGGAAAGAGGTCCAGGGTCTTCCCGGCTGCAAGAGCCTCCCTGGAGATGCGCCATGTGTAGGGACAGCAGAGACAGCGTCCTCAGTGTCAACCTCATTCTGCCATCATCCCCTTTGCCTGGAATGTCATCCTGCCTTTACCATAGCGGCTGCATCCCCATCCATCCCACCTTCTCCTCAGGGAAGCGCCCACAGACCCTGGCTCTCAGCCATGTCATCAAGCCCCTCCCTCAGGCCAACAGATCCCTCCCACAGGCCATCAGGTCCCTCCCACAGGACTTCAGGCCTCCCCAACAGGGCATCTTACCTGGTTCGGGTCGTTCCCCACATCCTGGATTCCACCCGTTTTTCTGTTTGCCACCTCATTTCTGGTCTGCCAGGTCTGTTCTGCCCTGGACCTGGGCCCCTGTGAGTGCTCAGGGAGCAGCTGGGCTGAGGTAGGATCCACTCTCATAAACACCTAAATCCTGTTGGGCCCCTCAGGGCTGAGCACCCGCCTCTGCCAGGGCTGTGCTGGGACAGGCTTGGAGGTGGGTCTGGCTGTGGGGCTGTCTGGGGACTCCAGGACAGGCACTGGTGGCTCCACTGAGTCCGAAGCTGGCCAGTATTGGGTCAGATGGCTGTGCCTCCCCACCCCACTGTGGCAGAGGAGATGGAGGTCCCTTGGGTGGACACACGGCCAGAAGGGTGAGTGCAGGGCCAGGAGGGATGGACAGGAGGCCAGGGAATGCCCCACGGCAGAGCTGGTCTGGGGGACTCATCTGAGGCCTTTGTCTCCCCGACCCTGGCTTGGGCTGCCTGAGGTGAGCTGGGAACAGACCCAAAGGCCCACCCCACCTGCCTCCAGGGCACAGCATGACTCACCCTCAGGAGGGGGGATCGGGTGGCCTCACAGGGATGGCCAAAGGAAGGATGTTGAGGCAGAGGGAGCAGCAGGAACTGACGGGGAGGCCCCGTGCATCATGGGGGACAGCACTGTCCAGAGCCAGGTCCTTACAGGATGGGAGGGGGTGCAAAGCCAGACCCTACTGACTCACCCGGGGTGCGCCCCATCTCGACATCTGTCCCCTTCTGTTGACTTGTCTGGCACTGACAGTACAGTGGGGGGATGCAGAGGACACTTGGACATGGCGCTCGCCTCCACAACAGGGGCTGGCGGTCAGAAAGCCATGGCCAGGCTGGTCCTTGGCCCCCCAGAGACCCTGGCCTGGCCCAGCCGATGTGAGGTGCCAGGGTGGCCCTGAACTGACCAGGCCTGTCTTGTCTTCAGGGGCCAGACCCAAGAGGACGCAGAGGCTGAGCACGGAGCCCTGGGACCTGCTGAGACTCCCGCTGGAGAGGGTGAGCTGGGGACACAGGGAACTGATGTTAGCACAGCCCCTGCCAGAGCCCAGGCATCAGGGTTAATGAGGCCGAACCACCGCCACCCACCTCAGCCCCCGTCTGCTAGGAGATAAATGTGCCCTCCTCGGCCTGAGGCCCTGCATGGGCCCATCTGCCACCTGCTCCCCCAAGTCCCTCAGCCTGTGGCCAGCTGTGCCCCATGTGAGGCATAGTCCTCATACATTTTGGGCCCCCATGCCCCACCCAGCTGCTGTGTCACTGCATCCCCCAGAGTCCACACACAAGGACACCTACTCCTGCCTGCTCCCTGCCCTCTTGGACTCTGCACCCAAAGTGGGGACAGCTGCTCCAGGTGCAGACGCCAGCTGGGGTTCAGAAAACCCAGATGGACAGATTCAGGGGCTGCCCAGCTGGCTCTGTGCCTGCCAGCGGCAGGTGCTGTGTGGCGTGGGGCAGCAGTCTGACCTCTCTGAGCCTCTGGTTCCTCTGGTGTGGCATGTAGTCAGTTGTGGATGGCCGTTAGGGCTCTGCTGTAGGGACAAGGCCAGAGGACGCCCACGGTCACTGTCATTGCCGGTGTAAGCTGGCTGACATTCGGTGGAGGCCACCGGCCTTCAGACCCCACCGCCACCCCAGCGTCTCCCGGCCCCAGTCAAGGGCCCACAGCCCCAGGCCTCTCCGCTTCCCTGCAGGCTGAGCACCTACTGTGTGTGTCCATGAAATGGAGGCGGCCTGGCCTTCCCTTCAGGGTCCTGGGAGGGGACATTGGTTCACAATTGCCCAGGATACCCACAGCCTTACCCCTCCCCAGGAGCAGAATGGAGAGAGTCAGCACTCAGAGGACTGGCGGGGGCCCAGCAGGGACTCGATCCCCCTCCCTGTGAGGAGCAGGAAGTACCAGGAAGGCGCAGACGCTGAGAGGAGGCCCCAGGAGGGCAGCCACTCCCCGCTGGACAGCACCGACGTACGGGTGCAGGTGCCGCGCACAGTAGGTGCCCCTGCGGCAGAGCCAGGCTGAGAGAGGAGAGCTTGGCAACCGGGCCCCAACTCCACTGCCAGCCAGCGGGGCCAGGCCAGGCACTCCGGGAGGCAGGGGTTCCTCCCTAGCGCACTTGGTGCAGGGCTGTCCCGGGACCCTGGGGGGGCTCCATGCAGGGCAGTGGGCTTAGCATTGCGGGTGCACCTGCCTCAGGCCCGGGCCACCAAGGAGCCTCCCGGGGACTGCGCTGGGCTCTTCTGCATGGAAAGCCCTGCCCCTCTTTGGGCCTCAGTTTCCCTCTTGTTCAGCAGTTGGGGGCTGGCTCTTCCCAGTCTTCAGGTGGCCTCTCTCTCTGACCCCAGCCCCCACCCTCCCTCGTTGGGATCCTCCGGCCCCATCTGCTGTTCACAGGAGCGTGTCCCTGAAAGGGACTGGCTGCCTCCACTATGACAGCCAGGCTGCACAGATGTCCCGATGGGATGCCCCTTCCTGAGGCGGCTCTCGGAGGCTCTGACCAGTGAGGTCAAGCCTGTACCCTAGCAGGGCCCCAGAGAGGTGGATGAAGCCAGTGCAATCCCTGGGGGAATCCCGGGGTCTCTAACACCTGGTGGGGTCCCTGAGCAGAGGGGCCTGTGGGGCACCCAAGGGGCAGGTGGGAAGCCCCCAAGCCACGCCCACGGTCAGGCGCTGGTGTAGACACCAGCTGCAGCAGCTCCGGCCGGGCCACGGTGCGGGGGCTTCTTCAGGCAGGGGCCAGGGCAGGACCAACGGCCAGTGGGGCTGTGGAGGGGGTGCAGCTGGGTGGGCTGTGCACGGCTGCAGAGCCCTTGGTGAGGGGCCGCAAGGGGCTGGGTCCACCCAGGGCTCCTCCTGGTCAGGGGCTGGGAGGCCCCACCCCACCCTGCCCCACCTGGGCTCAAGGTCACGAGTTGAGCTGCACTGGAGGCTTTGGGGGCGCAGAGGGTCAGAGCCCAGCAAGCATCAGCAGTGCAGCCTGGGGCCACCCGGGTACTCAGGGCTGTCCAGGAGCCCCTGCATTGCTGTGGCACACAGCAGTGGGGGAGGGGTGGGGCAGTGATACTGACTGCCAAGCATGTGGGGGACGGATTCGGGACAGACAGATGGGGTCAGGCTCGGGGATGGCAGGGGGACGGGGGACAGGCCGGGGCTCTGACTGCTGGCAGATGTCCGCTGTCCGGGGACCTCTCCAGCCACGGGGGAGCCAGTTGGCATTCAGGGACATACAAGGGCCAAATCTGGGTTCAGAGGTCATCCTGGAGCTCCCCCGAGCAGGGCAGCTGGGTCCAAAGCACTAGAAATGAGTCTGAAACAGTTCCCCCGTGGCTCCAACCTGCAGAGGGCATGGGTACCAGGCCGGGATGCCCGTCCTTGCCACCAGCAGGGCGCAGCCTACCCTCCCCTCATTCCACCCCAGCACTGCCCGACCATCTGGGCTGGGTTCATCCCAGGGAGCACCTGGTCAGGCCTTCCAGGGGGTCCCGGTGGGCCCCCAGCCTCCCTGGGACTGGAGGGAGGAGCGGGACTGGGACCCAGGTGCCTGCCCTGTCCACAGCTAGCCCTGCCCATCATATCTGGGCCACCAAGGAAGGAGCGGGAGGCTGGCAGTGTGTGTGGGACAGGCCAGAGTCAGCCAGCCTCGGGGGCAGATGGCTTTGTAGGAAGCAGAGGCTTTGGGCTTGCCTCATGTGCCCCCAGCACACTGCCCTGGGCCTGGGCTGGTGGGGCCAGGGGACACAGTTCCAGGTGTCTGGCTGCCTGGCTAGGGCCCCAAGGAGCCCCCACTTGCCTCAGGTCTTGCTCCCCTGGCCCATCGAAGGGCAGGATGCCCGGGACAGCCAAGGTCCTGGCACCAGAGAGACGGGGTCCCCAGGTCTGTGAGGATGTACCAGGGCCTCCTGGCTCTCTGCTGACCTGAACCCCACTGGCCTTCCTGAGGTCAGGGCCTTGGGTACCCCCGAGTAAGGGCTGTCTGCACCCTGGTGGCAGCCTGCATGGGTGGGTGGGGGACACACCCCTGAGCAGTGGTGGCCGGGTGGGCCTCCTTCCCCCTCTGCTGGGTCCTCAGGGGAGGGTGTTCACCTCTGAGCTGAGGTCCTCGTCTGTCACGTGCAGTGGATGCTGACACTGCGCTGTTGCTGTTGACCAGCCAGCCCTGCCCTCCACACCTGTGCCCAGACAGGACAGGGCCTGGCAGCCAGCGCATTCTGGGCTTTGGGGTCTGAGCAGGTGCAGCTGGGTGTGGTCTGGGGGTCCAGAGAACTCATCCTGGGGCAGAGGGCAGGGGGCAGGGCAGGGTTGGCCTCAGAGGCTGGGGACAGTGTGGGTCCAGCCAGGAACGAGACTGAGGGGCAGCTAGCAGCAGGCTGGAGGTGAGCCGGCCAGGAGGCCTGAGCCAGGGCACTGGGGAGCCACCGAGGGCTGCGGGGCAGGAAGGGCCAGTCCAAACAGAGGAGTCCAGATGAGGAGGACAGCAGCCCGCCCAGCTCCTCTGCACCTGCCTCGAGTCAGGCTGAAGAAAGAGGTGGCTTCCCCCAGCTGGCCTAGCTCAGGAGGGAGGCCCAGGGGCCCGGGTGTCAGCGGAAAAAGGTCTCTTCGGCAGGCTGTCCGCCCACACAGCCCTCCAGCATGCCCGCCCACAGGCGTGGGGGGAGGTTCGCTGCTGCACTGGCTGGGGAGTAAACACTCCCCAGGAGCGTGTGTGTGCGTGTGTGTGTGTGTGTGTGTGTGAACCCGAGTGTGTGCATGCACTAAAGTGAGAGGGGCGGTGCTAGGAGGGCTGAGCCTCGCCCAGGATCCTATTTAAGCCTCAGGCATCCCAGCCTCCGGGCAGCACTTGGCACTTTGGGCAGGGTGGTGGTGGCCCTGGGCACCCTGGGTCCTGCCTGGGCTCTGTGTGGTCAAGTGCCCAGCGTGGCTCCTGCTGCTGTGGAGAGAGCCTGTGATCTGCGTGAGTCTGGGGTCCCTGGGTTCCTGACAGGTGGAGGCTGGGGGAGTACACAGGCCTCTGTGAAGCTGGGTGGGGTGGACCTGGTCAGGGTATGTTTCCCTCCTCCGTGGGAGAAACTGGGCTTGCACTAAAGCAAGAGAGACTGCAGTCAGACTTGAGGAAGAATTCTGAGAGCTTCAGGAAGGAGGGAGCCAGGGCTAGGGACAAGGGAGAGGTTAGAGCAGGGAAGTGGGACCCCAAGTCCCCCTGGACATGTTCTACTGGGACCTAAATGCAAGCGCAGCTGGCCTTGGGGCCCAGGGTCCTGCTCCTTAGGGGCTCAAGGGGCTTTAAACTGTCTGGAGCCTCTCCCCATACCAGCCGAGGTTTTGCACCTACGGTCTTGGGCCCCTGCCCACATGAGGGATGCATTAGCCCCTGGACAGGCAGCGCCGGCCTCAGGGAAGGGGAGGGCTGCCAGGCATGGGACCCTGGGAGGGGCTCTGCCATGGCGCCTGGGACATGGCCCCTGACGGGTCCTGCCTTTCCCAGGAGGGCCCTTGCTCAGTTCACCTGGGCCCCAGGTCACCAGGGGAAGCGCAGCTTGGGCCAGACGCAGCTGTGCCCAAGGTCACCACTGCCTGGAGGCAGTCCCTTTTAGACCAGGAGGCCACATCATCCCTGGGAGTTACCTGTGTGCCTCCCCCACTGGCACTGAGACGCTGGCAACCCCACTGCCATCCTCTGCCTGGACCTGCAGCTCCCAGAGCCCCGGCCCTGTGCTTGTGGCCCTCCTCACAGCCTGGGGCAGTTCTCCCCGCCCTCCTGGCTGGGGAATGGGGGCAGTGGGGGTGTTGCCACAGGCCTGAGCCAGGTTGCAGGAGGACGGAACCCTGCAGGGAGAAGGGGGTGTTAGAACTCCCCCTCCCCAGCTTTGCCTCAGGGACAGGAGCTACCGTGACAGCTGGGGAGTGACTCCAGGGCCCGGAGCCCCGTGGGGTCTCTCTTAAAACAGGGCTGCCCACGGGCCCATGGCTCAGCTCAGGGGTCTTTTTTGCTCCAGTGTGACCTTGGGTAGGTCACATGTGTCTCTGGACCTCACTCTCCTGTGCCCTGGGCTGGTTCCAGCAGTTGTCTGTCTCCTGGGCTGGGGGTCAGGTGTCAGGAGTTCCAGGCAGCATTGGGCACCCAGGAGGCGGCATCTCTGCCCACATTGTGTCTTTTGTTAACTCCGTTCAGCTTTGAGCCCAGCACTGAGCCGGCCTGGAAGAGGCCACCAGCTGTGAGATGGACAGGCTGGGCCGGGCAGTGGGTGCCAGCACCAGTGGGCAGGTGGACGGGGCTTTGGAACCATCACAGCCACCCCTCAGCCCTGGGGCCCCGACCAGGCCCCCTGAGGCTGGGTCACAGGGTGGACCTGCGTCAGCTGGGCCCTTCAGGTGGCCACAGGAGACACACCCTCCCGCCTCTCTTGTTTGGATGTTTAGACTGAGGCCAGGGCAGGGTCCATTCCTTCCATGTGCATTCATGCAGCAGACACCGGTGAGGGCTGAGTGCGGCATGGACGCAGGGAGCTGGTCGCAGAGCCCACAGAGGGCGTGCCAGGCACAGAGCAGGAGGCGAGGGAGGCTTCCAGGATGTCTGGGGTGGGTGGGCAGGTGACGACAGGCCTGGACCCGGCTGGCAGCCACAGGAAGGGAGAAGTCTCGGGGAGTCCACAGGTGCTGGGGGGTGGCATGTCCTGGGGAGGGATAGCGGCAGGGGGCAAGTGCAGGTCCCGACCTTGCCAGGGCCTCAGAAGTGTGTGGCCCTGGCAAGCAGACCCAGTCTGGTGCGGGGGGGGCTGCGGGACTTTGGCCACAGTGACCCCGCTGCCTCCCCAGAGCATCCCGAGGGCCCCGTCCTCTGACGAGGAGTGCTTCTTTGACCTGCTGACCAAGTTCCAGAGCAGCCGCATGGATGACCAGCGCTGTCCCCTGGAAGATGACCAGGCCGGGGCTGCCGAGGCCACAGCTGCCCCCACCCTGGAGGACAGGATCGGTGAGTGTCCCGCTCAGCTGGGCCCTCCCCTTGGGCTCATCTGCAGGGGCCAGGACCAGGGCTCCCATCCTGCTTCCAGGGAGGAGCTTTCAGGGGACAGGCCAGCTGCAGAGCACCCCTGTCACTGGGTGCACCCTCCCAGCCTCCAAAGAGCGGTATCCCAGGAAGTTTGTAATCAGCCCCCCCTCCGGAACACGCTGTCAGGGCTCATGGGCGGTCTTGGAGGGGGTGTGGGAAGCCGCAATCTCCTCCTGTCACCCCCTGAAAGCCCCGGAGGTGGGTGTGGGAGCCACAGCACGGGCAGCAGCTGAGAGCCGCCCAGGCCAGGCAGCAGAGATTCCCCGGGGAGCTGTGGGCCCCGGAGCACCGTGGGCTGGGCTGGGCTCAGAGGTCAGTGCTCACCGTGGCCGCAGCCCAAGCCCCAGGCCTGACCCCGCACTGGGTTCCAGGCCTCACCCTCCACCCCCCGCAGCTCAGACCTCGATGACTGCCTCGCCGCAGACCGAGGAATTCTTCGACCTCATCGCTAGCTCCCAGAGCCGCAGGCTGGACGACCAGCGGGCCAGCGTGGGCAGCCTGCCAGGGCTTCGAATCACCCACAGCAACGCGGGGCACCTCCGAGGCCACAGCGAGCCCCAGGAGCCGGAGGATGACTTCTTCAACATGCTCATCAAGTACCAGGTGGGCTGCGGCTGGGGCGGGCTTGGCTCATGGCCCCTTTGCCGTCCATGGTGGAGGCAGCGAGTGGGTCCCGGGGGGTGATGTTCCTCCGTCTCAGGCCAGGTTTGGGGGACTCAGCTAGTATCACCAGATGACCAGGGGTGCCTGAGCCTGGAGTCCTACTTCTGGGAGCCCCAGCCTGCTGAGGAGACCAGAGACCCCCACAGAAGGCAGCTCCAGGACACCCCCAGGCCGGGCCGCCCCCCACTGCACAGGAACTCAGGGCGGGGACTGGGGTGGTCATAGGTCCTGGAGCTGGTGGCCTCAGGGGTTGCCCACCATCACTCCACAGCCTCCACATCTGGCAGGCAAAACACCCCTAGAGTGGGGAGGGCAGGGGGACCCAGGCAGGATAAAGGCAGGGACCGTCCAGGGACCCACACAGTGGACAGCAGGGGCAGAGGGTCCAGCCCCAGAGGGCAGAGCCAGGGCCGGGGCTCCAGTCGGGCAGCCACACCAGGGGTGCCCTCTCCACCTGTGTGGGGGTGAGCCAGGTAGGGCGGCCGGATTGGGGACTGCTGAGCTAAGCTGTCCCAACCAGGGCCTCAAACTCTGGGGGTCTTGCCGTCCCTGTGTGGGGTGCAGCCACTGCTGGGAAGGGGTTCAGGGCCCACAGACTCGGGAACAAGCTGGGGGTGGAGGCAGCTTGGCTCACCCATGCACCAAGCAGCAAGTTTCCAGGTCTGCCGTCCTCCCCACAGCAGAGAGGAAACCGTGGCCCAGGGCCAGGCGTCCGACCAGCCACCTCCAAACCAGCCCCACCCAAGAGGCCCAGAGCCCCCCGTTTGCACGCATGCCTGTGCCAGCTCCTGACCCTCCTGCTCCAGGTCCTTCAGAGAAGCCCAGACGCCCCCTTGGCCCCCTGGCCTGCACGCTGGAGCAGGCGAGGCCCACGGGGTTGGCCACGTGACCCAAGGGGGAAGCCTGGGGAGCCCAGACCCCAGGCCTGCTGGGTCAGCCCCAGGCTATGACAGCTTCCAGGGCGGGGCAGAGGGACAGCCACGCATGCCTGTCCCTAGGGATCAGCAGATCTGGGGAGCAGGCCTCCAATGCCGCCCTGGCCACTGTCTCCTGGGCCTGGTGCACCCACGCCCAGTGGGAACTGTTGGACTTGCTTTTCAGGGTGGGCCTGCCCTTGGCTCCTGGGGGTGGGGGAGAGAGGCCTCCAGAAGCTGCCTCAGGGTCCGGGCTCCCAGCACAAGACCCCAGCGCGAGGCAGGCCCCAGAGCCAATTTCCTGGTGGACACAGGGAGGCCCAGAACAGGCCCATGAGCAGTGCATGCCAGCCCTCCAGAACCGCCATTGTCTACCAGCCCCCAGACCACCAGGCCTGGGGAGGGCGAGGCCGCCAACCGCGCGTGTGTCCACCCAGTCCTCCAGGATCGATGACCAGCGCTGCCCACCGCCTGACGTGCTGCCCCGGGGCCCCACCATGCCGGATGAGGACTTCTTCAGCCTCATCCAGAGGGTGCAGGCCAAGCGCATGGACGAGCAGCGGGTGGACCTCGCCGGGGGCCTGGAGCAGGGAGCAGGGGACCTGTCCGAGCCCCAGCAGCAGTGCCAGCCCAGTACCAGCTAAGGCCCTGCGCCCACCGCCAGGCCCACCCTGCCCCCACTTCCAGATGCTGGGCTCACAGTCACAGCCACGTCCTCCCGAGGCCATCGCCAAGGACAGGCACTGGGCATGCAGCCCCATGGCCTCCCTGACCCAGGGTGGCAGGCTCAGGCCAAGCTGCCCATGGTGGGAGGGCGTGCTTCCATCTCGGGCTGGGCCACCATGGCTCTCAGCTTCCTCCTCTGCCCCTGCCACAGGCGGGACAGGACCTTAGGCATATCGGCCCCAAGCCGGTGCTGTGCAGACTCCCCCACCCTCTCCCCGAAGCCCTTCCCACTCTGCCCTGCCGTGCCAAATGTGAAACCCTGCTGTCTCCCCCACCCTCCCCAAAAGTGTCTCTGAGCCTCTTCTCAGGGCCACCATGTTCTGTCCCCCCAGAGCTGGCCCTGGGACGGCCCTGCGGCAGCCATGCTCCTCCCCTCCGGCTTCGTCCCCAGGCAGGGCTCCCTCCAAGCCTGTCTCCCCACTCCTGCCCCAGCTGGAGGAGGAGGAAGAGGTCAGCGACCACAGAAGGCGCCCCCAGACCAGTCATGGCAGACCAGGCTGCAGTGGTACCCTGAGGTTTCCCACACCTGAGTCCCAGGGCCCTGCTGGGGCCTCGACGGGGCTGGGCCTGTCTCTAGAGCAGAGGGAACAGCCCGCCATGAACGTCAACCTTCCAGAACCCCAAACCAGGAAGAAGGGCAGGGCCTGGCCCTAAGGATGCTGGCTTGTAGTGGGAACAGTGCCCAGTCCGGGTGGGAGGCAGTACCAGGCTCTGTGACCCTCACCCGAGTGGGGGGGGGCGGTCAGTGGAAGCTGAGGAGGCTTCACTCAGTTCAACCCTGCAGACCCCCCAGATGAGAACCCCCTCCTCCCACCAGCTGGGGGAGATGACATCCCTGCTGTCTCCCCATGGGGAGGGGCCCACAGGTCACTGAGCTCAAGACCCTGCGACCCACAGGAACTGCCAGAGCCTGAGATGGGCCTGAGGTCACCTGCTCCTGTCCATACCCAGCCTTGGCACCTCCCAAGAGTGCTGCGGGCCCTGACACGGCCCCACTGCCCCCGGGGCAGGCAGTTCCATCCAGGAGGGTGCCTCCAGGCCCCGCTCTCAGGCCGGGGTGGAGAGGAGCCCTGGGCCTGACGAGGTGACCCGCTTCTGGAGGGGCAGGGCCACACCCAAGGGCAGGGACAGATGCCCAAACACAGGGTCTCCGGGACGAGGCACTGCCCTGCATACTTGAATGTACGTGCGTATTTATTGCTCCCATGTCTGTGCCAAGTTGTCAATGGGTCTTTTCCAACCCAAAAGGTACATTTGTTTTTCTGTTTTTTCCTGAAAAATAAAGTTGGCCAAGTTGAGTGTGGCCTGTGTGGGCTTAGTGCCAGGGGTGGCCTGGCCCAGGTAAGAGGCTGCACTGGGCACAGTGTCCACAGACACCACTGTCTGGGCCCCAGGGGCCTCAGAGAGATGGAGTTCCCAAATTAGCCAGGCGTGGTGGTGGGCACCTGTAGTCCCAGCTACTTGGGAGGCTGAGACAGGAGAACTGCTTGAACCTGGGAGGTGGAGGTTGTCATGAGCCAAGATCACACCACTGTACTCCAGCCTGGAGACAGAGACGCCATATCAAAAAAAAAAAAAAAAAAAAAAAATAGAGTTCCCACTGCATTTAACCATGCAGCAGCTGGGGTGCAGAGGGGTGAAGTGGCTGTCACCTGTCACCACTGACTCCTGCACCCCTGCCTCCTCACAGTCCCAGCCCCTAGGGGGACAGAGCATGCTGACACCTGAACCGCCGGGAGTGGCCCTTCAGCAGCTCTCCCCAGTCCCCCACCCTGTCAGCCCCACGGCCCCTCAAGGGCCCAGCCTGCTGCCACCCACCCAGCAATTAGGGGAGGGAGGTTCTTCCCTGGAGTCTGACCTGACCCGCTTGGGCTCCAGGTCTGGACTCTGAGGTGCACTGGAGGAGCTGGAGGCAGATGGGTAGTCTTGGGGCTTGTCTCGGCGATGCCTGTGGCAGGCAGCACCCCCATGGGGCCCCATCAGGGGACACACAGCCGAGCTGAGCAGTCAGGCTCCCCCTCGACTCGGCCCATCTGGCCATGTTGGCAGCCACAGCCTCTCTGTGCTGGTTGACTCCGTTGCCACCTCCACCCCTGAAGGGGCCTTGGGAACCAGAATCGACGAGCATTCCAGGTCCGGGGTCCCAGCCAGCTTGTGGGCAGTGGCCCAAGCACACAGAGTCCAAGTAACCTTGCAGGGCCTAGGACCACTCACAGCCAGGGAGGTGCAACCCTGCCCCCCACGCCACTGGCTGGCTGGCAGCTGGGACAGCCTCTGAAGGTGCGGCTGGGTAGCCTTCTTGTAGGCACGCTGTAGCAACAGATGCCCAGGCCAGCAGCCGTCCCCGGGAGGCAGGGATGTCCCTGAGGGGTGGCGGGTGCAGAGGAGGGGAGATTAGGATGGCAAAGCCCCTGGCAGAAACCTGGCTATGGGAGTGGGGCTGGGGGAGGGAAGGGCAGAGGGAGACGGGCTCCGGGGTACCTCAGGCAGGAGCTGGTGGGATGCATCTGGCTCGGGGGTGGAATAGATCTTTACTCCCTAGGAACATGCCAGCCTTGGGAGGAGTGTCCTTCCAGGGCCAGCCTGGGCCCAGAGGTGCCGGCATCAGACACAGAAAGACCTGGTAACACCTACCTCCCAACTCCCACCTCCATCTCCCATCTGTAAGAGGAGGGATGGCCTGAGCAGCTCTCCTCCGTCCAGTTCTGCACTTCCAGGTCTGAACAGCTCCCTGGACCTCCCGACATGCTGGTCCAGGCCCTCTGGAGGCAGTGAGGCAGCCAGGTCAAGCCCAGCCCCACTGGCCCCTGCACTTCCAGGTCCCCAGGAGACCCCCAGCCAGTGCCTCTATGGAGAAGCAGGCTGGGGAGTGGGGGGCTCAGCTCAGAGGAGGATAGTTTCCACACGTGGCACAGAGGCTCCAGGTGGGAGTGATAGAGGGTTGTTGGCTGAGAGGACGGGGTAATCAAGGCAAAGCCCATGCCACGAACGCCCTAGGAACAATGCGGCCATGCCCCGGCCTCCCACGGGCTAGATGTGAGCTGGCAGTCCCAGCTGGGTCCCGCTGGGAGAGGCCACACTGGGTCCCTGTTTCGATGTCTTCCTCCACCTCCCACCGCGACCCATCCCGTCTCTTCCCTGCCAGAGTGTGGCAGGTGATTAATGCTGAAGGTCACAAAGCACAGAACATTTCTGCAAATAAACAGGCCCCCACATCTGCTCACTTTCATAAACTCAGGGACATCTGCGGGCAAACAAGGCTGGAGACAAACCCCACACGCCTCAGAGGGCCGGGGGGCACGCACTGTGCACTGAGGGAGGGAGGCCCGGCTGGCTCCCCTGGAGGGGCCTGGAGCTCCTGACCCTCGGCCATCACAGCTGCTGGTCCTGCGTGGGCCAGCAGCAGCCTGGTTTGCTCACTGTTTCGCCAACAACCAGGGGCCGAGGGCCAGGGCTCAGGTCTGCACTGGCTCATGGAAGGGGGGCCAGAAGTGCCGTCCAGGGGTACGGCAATGGGCTTGCAGGGGAAGGCTGAGGCTCACAGGGCTGGTGACCTGTCCAAAGCCACGAAGCGACAGCCAGGAGGGGGTCTGACTGCATCTAGCCCCTCTCCACGTGCCCGTGGCCCCTGTGGGCCCATGCAAGGTGACTGCGTAGGAGAAACGACGGTGAGGCCCAGGGTCCTGTGGCTCCAACATCCCACCCAGCAGCACCAGGGATTCCGAGCAGTCCTTCTAACTCCAGAAAAAGAAACGCCACCAGGGCCGCAGGCCCTAGCACCCAGAAGGGATGTTTGTTTATTGATAGAAAACAGGCCAAGTCCGGAGAAGCCCAGGACTGAAATATCCTTCTGGAAGGCAGAAGTCCCACAGTGCCGGGGAGAGCAGGGGTCAGCTCAGCTCCGTCTTGCCAGGGCGGGTGGGATCCTCATCCTTACCCGCTTCTGGAGCAGCAGTGGATGTGGGGGCCCCTGCAGCCTCCAGAACCAGTTCCAGGGCCCCTTCACCAGCCACCCGGCGCACCTGCTCGCCTCTGGCCGCCAGGATCTCTTCAATATTTCTGAGAGGCAGGGAGGCAACGTGGCTCTTCAGGTCCCCCACCCCCGCCCTGCACTTCAGTCCCCTCAGGGCACCCCATGGCCAGGCCGGAGCTATGTGTACCATGCGCAGCACTCCTGTGGCATCAGGCCACAGGGGCACTTCAGACGCTGGCCTGTGCGCACCCACCAGCCCTGTGTCTCGGCCGGTGAGCACCGCCTCAGGAAACCAGTCCCACCCTCTATGCACCAGAAGGAAGTCTGCACAGCCCTGGGTCTGATGGGAGCACAGCCGCAGCCCCAAGGGCCAGCCACCACCAAGCACCTGGCATGCTGGTCTCAGACCTGCTGCCGCTGTTACTGTCCTGTCCTCAGATGAGAACGTGGAGCTCAGAGGGCAAAGGGCACTGCACAGGACCTCCTGGCCATGTGGCGGCCAGGCAAGGCCCGGACCAAGCTCTCCACACCACCTCCACTGCTCTCCCAGCAGCCAGGGCCCAGGCCACACCGCTGGCCCACGCCCCAAGCTTTGCTATGGGCCAGCCACCCCGAGATGGCAGAGGGCAAGAAAGCATCACACCAGAGAGAGACAAGGCTGGCAGTGAGGGCAGAGGGCAGGCAGATAGGCAGGGCCACAGGGCAAGGCTTAGCATCTAAAACATACCCCCTACGCAGGGCAGACTTAAATAAAAAGCTGTCTGGGGTTTATCAGAAATTCTCATTTAACTGTGTGTCTTGTATTGACAAGGTGGCTGGATTGCCCAGGTGGGATCTATAAACCTCCACACTAGGGGAACGTTCCCCCAAGGAGGCCAGGGTCCTGGGTGGGCTCCTGGCCCAGCCCTGGGGTACAGGCCTCACCTCTTTCCATTCAGGTCCGAGAACCAGCCCAGGTTGTCCGCGATGATGTGGTGGTTCTGGCAGCCGGGACAGGTCACAATGACCACGCCTTGGTGATAGGCCAGCTTGGAAATGCGCTTGGAGGATCTAGTCCCACAGACCTGGCTGGGACAGGACAGCTGGTGAGACTGTGAGCGCCGCACCGCCCCTCCCGGGAGGACCCACCCCACACTCTGTCTTACGAAGACCCGCCCATCGAGGGATAGCTCCACCCACCTCACGCTGAGGAAGGCACCGCCTCTGAGGGATAGCTCCACCCACCCCACGCGGTCACTCGGGAAGACCTGCCCCTCGAGGGATAGCTCCACCCACCTCACGCTCTCCAGGGAAGGTCCCGCCCCCTAGTGATAGCTCCACCCACCCAAGCCTCGCCATCTCCCGGGAAGGCCCCGCCCCAGGGACAGCTTCACCCCTTCTCATGGTCCAACCCCGCTCCCTCCCAGAAGGCCTCACACCCACCTCGCCCCAAGGGATGGCTCCACCCCTTCCTGTGACTTGACCCCGCCCCCTCCCGGAAGGCGGCCCCCCCCCCCCCCCCGCTGGGCTGCCTCCCCCCGCTGGGCTGCCTCTCCCCGCAGGCCCTCTAGCGTCAGGTGCGGGTCTGGCTTCGGCTCTGTCCCGCCGCGCACCCACCTTGCAGGTGTAGACCAGCTGGTAGTGCGCCGCCTCCACTCGTCCCAGCGCCGCCGCGGGCCCCGACCCCGGCTCGGAGCTTGAGCGCCGCCAGCCCCAGGCCAAGGCCCGCCGCCTCCCCGCGACCTCCGTGCGGGCCCTGCGGCCCCACAGCCGCCTCAGGCAGGACCCCCGGGGCTGCACGCGGCACAGCAGCCTCGGCGCGCTGCCCAGCGCCGCCCGCAGCATCCCGCCAGCCGACTCGGTCCGCCCAGCCCTGGCCCCGCCCCCCGCCATCTTGGAAGCGGGCACCGGGCGGAAGCGGCCCATCTGGGCCTTGGGGCTGGGGCGCGCTGCGCTCTGCCGCCCCCTGGCAGCTTGGTGGGGGCCCTGCCCCCACGTGCTGCCCGCACCCCGAGGACGTCGCGGGTCCGCAGCGAGGAGGGACGGTCGCAGGGCTGCTCGCGAGTGTGGGAGCGGGAATTCGGGTCACCCGTTGTTATTTATTTACGTAGCCGCGTTCTCTAACACTTCTACAATGCATACATGTGTATTACATGGTGAAACAGAACACCCTTAAGTTACACGAATGCGTGTGCACAGGGTGGCGAGCATCCGCATGGGCTCCGCAAGCTGAAGGCCGCTTAACAGAACACCCCAACGCCCGGCAGCCCGGCTGGGGCTTTTAGGGCACCAGACTCCTGGTTCCAAGCCCAGAGCGTCGGCACCCCTGGGTGGCAGGGCCGGCGGGTGTGCCCTGGGCCGGGCCTGGCTGCTGCGGCTAGGGGCCCTCGGTGTCGGTGTTGTCGCTGCCCGTGGTGTTCTCCCGGTCCGCCTCCCCCTGCCGCCAGCCGTTCTGCATCTTCCGGAGGGCGCGCTTCCTGCGGAGACTCAGGGCTCTCAGGCGCAGACCCGGCTGCCCCTCCCTAAGCCGCTTTGGAGGAGGCTGGGGGCCACCTGCCTACCTGCGGTAGTTCTCAAAACTCTCCTTGAGGCGCCGCCGCTCCTTCTCTGGGGGCTCCCCGCTGCTCAGGCCTGCGTCCTGGAGAAGGGGGAAGGCTCAGGCTCTGGCCGGCACCCCCGAGGGACCCCCACCCTTCTCAAGCACCCCCCACTGTCCCCTGCAACTGAAGACTGGTGGGGAGGCAGGAAGCCCAGACAGCCTCAGTCCTGCTCAGCGCCAAGCTCGCCCTGGGGGGCCTGCCTGTACCCTGGGAGGGGAGCCGGTGTGGGCATCTTGCATTTCAGATGCTAGGACACACCCAGGAGGCCAAGTCACGCTCCAGCCTGGGCTCCAGGCCTTTGTTTCTACAACAAAGCCCGAGGCAGCCCTTGCTATCAGGGCTCATGTACCAACCTACTCAGGGTTGATGCTGCATCCGCTGTAAAGGCCCCCAAGAAACCAGGACCAGGCACACCCACCTCCAAGCCCCCTCGAGCTGCTGCAGTGTCCGAGAAAGAAGGGTGGTCCCCTTCACATCCCAGACACTGTACCCCAAGCACTGAGGACAGAAACCTCGTGGTCACCCCTCAGGCTTCAGGACCACTGCAGGGGGTGCCCTGGGTGAGGAGCCACCCTCCCTGTGATTAGTCACCCTGAGGCCCACAACTGGGGGAGCCCACCCCGGGACAGCCTTACACGGGGGGTCAGTGAAAGCTGCTCCTGGTGCAGAGCTGCAAAGGGCTGCTTCTGGCTCCCCTCGCCAGCCAGGCCACCTGCAAAGGAGAGTCATTCCTGCGGGGTCTGCCCACCCCACCTGCAGGGCCACGCAGAGCCGGGCTGCCACACCCCTCCTCGGCATTGCCAACACCCTGTGGGGCTGTCTTCCAAGGCCTGGCAGGCCCCCGCGTGGGTCCAGTGTAGACCCTGCATTCTGTAGGTGACACAGCCTTTGACCTTGCTTGCCTGTTCATTGCCCCAGGAGACTGCTGGACAGCAACCCAGGGCCAGCACTCCCGCCAGTGACTGCCTCTTCCTCCTCACCCCAGGGGACACTTGTCCTGCCAACTGGGGCCCCAGGTGGTGTGTTTTCTGGGTGACCTTCGCCATTTTACTCATCCCCCAGCCCCAGCTTCCCCGTCTGTGGAGAGCAGGTGGTGGAGGCAGAGACAGACGCGTGTCATGGGCTGCCTGTGCTGAAGATGGGCCTCGCTCAGGGCAGCCAGGAGGCCTCCGGGTGCACAGCCACCACCTCCTCACCTTTGTCCAAGAGCTGACTGCTCCACAGGCAGGAAGGCCTCGCAGACCTCGGGGGAGCTTAAGCCCGGGTGGAGCCTGAGCTGCACTGCCCCCCCTTAACTCCAAAGCATCTGTGGGCATGTCAGCCCTGGGGAGAGGGCTGGGAACGCTACGTTGGCTGTCCCAGCCCTCCCGAGGCAGGGGCTGGGGTACTGCAGCAATTGGGAGAAAACCTTCAGGTGGCTGGACCCCTCAGAACCTGCCAGGACCTGGGCAGACCAGGGATCAGGACCCTTGGGCAGAAACCATGCACGTCCAGTCTCAGCTGTGCCTCAGGGAGGGCCAGACCTGGGCCGTCCTGGCAGCTGGCAGCCCCTCCTTAGAGCCGGCACCCTCCCCTACTCACCCTCCAACCTTCACACCTGCCCCCTGGGGCTTCTGCCACAGCCACCCCAGGGGATGGAAGCAGCGCCTGAGCTGGACTCAGGTCCTGCTCGCCTCTGTGCCCATGTTGGGGCTCAGTATCCCCACATTCAGGTGTTCTGGTTGTGGCCAAAAGTGCTGGTCTTCACTTCTCCATCTGCGGCTCCGGCTTCCCATTCCGCCTCAGCTTGGAGGCCACAGCCTGGGGCTCAGGAAGCTTGTCCAACTCCCATGCAGCCTCCCAGGGTCCCTCTCCCAGGCCCTCCCCGACCCCCACCTGACACCACATTCAGAGTAAACACCTACCCCATAGCCACGGTCCGCTGAGCACTCAGGGGCTGCTCCCAGCTAGCGACGCCAGTCCTTCTCCAGACAGGCAGAGGGGGCCTGCCCCACCACTAGAAGCCCCTGCCACTGCCCCGCCCCACGGCCCCGGGACACAGCAGGCCCTTGGCCACCCCTGCATTGGGCCCTGTCCCTCAAGCCCCATGGGGTCCCGTATCACCCCAATTTCCAGCCTCGTGCACCTGGTCATTTGCTCATTGCCACCTCCCTCTGCCCAAGAGGAAGCTTGGAGCAGGCAGGACTCTGCACCTTGGGGGCTGCCCTGAGGGGCGCCACGCTCCCCGCCACAGGGGACACTTGTCCCACCAACCGGGGTCCCGGGTTCCAACTGGGCTCTGTGGTCTGTTTTCTGGGTGCCGTGGCCATTTTACTCATCCCCCAGCCCCAGCTTCCACGTCTGTGGAGTGAGGGTGGTGGAGTCAGAGACAGGCGCGTGTCACAGCTGCCTGCACTGAAGATGGGCCTCGCTTAGGGCAGCCGGGAGGCCTCCGGGTGCACAGCCGTGACGGCTCCTCACCTTTATCTGAGAGCTGGGTGTCCTCCTCCAGGTCCTGGGGGAGCAAGAACTTCGGAATAGAGGTGAGATGTCCCGTTAGGACCCTCCGCCAGGGACTGGACCCAGCCACACTGCCCACCCCAGCTGTTGGCCATCGCCATCACCCCCTGCACAGAGCTTCTCAGCGACTCAGGCACCCAGCCAGGAAAGTCCTGCCATGAGGGTGCCAGGAGGTGGGCACTGTCCTTACCCTTTGAGCCGTCGGAGGCCTTAGTGTGTGGCCGCCTGCTCTTCCTCCACCCAGCCTAGCCACCAAGCAGGACTACGTGACGGGGAGTGTGGGGCTGTGTCTGGTGGCAGCTCAGGTGAACAAGGGGCAGCCCTGTGCTGGCTGGGGTCTCACTCACCTCCTGGGAGCTCCTGGGTGAGCCATCCTCCAGGTCGGAGCTCTGTGGTCATAGAAAATGGCACTGAGTGGGCTGTAGGGACCTAGGGCTCCCCAGGTACGAGGTAGACAGGGCACAGAGTGGGATGCTCTGGGGGGGCCCTGAGCATGCCCTCAGCCACAGCAGACTCCTTCCATGACCAGAACCACCTGCTAGGCTGCCTGATGGCCAAGCCCAGGCCCCACCCCGGCCCTGCAGCCCCACTTCCTATTGGGGCCCCAATCTGCCCCTGTGCCCTCACCCCTCTGCAAGGAGGGGCTCCGTTAGGTTGGGGCCCATCACAGAGGAGGGTTGGGTCGGGAAGTCCAGGGCCAGGGCATCCTGAGGCTCCATGCTCCCCAAGCCCTGCATCCCCCCAGCTCCCCTCCCTGCCCCAGGCACCAGGCCCACCAGGACCAGCATCTCCAGCTGCTGCCGCCTGAGCCTGCTCTCCACAGCCAGGAGCTGCGCCTCACGCTGGAACAGCTGCAGCTGCAGCTCGTCAGCCTTCTCCCCCAGCTCCCGCATGTGCTTGCGCAGCGCGTCCTTCTCCTGCAGGCCCTGGGCGTGCAGGGTGTGCAGCTCCTCCCGTGTGGCGATGGCCTGACAGGACAGCGCAAGGCCAACCCTCAGTGAGGCCCCCAAGCTCGCCCTGGGTCCTTAGCTTGACTGCCCAACTCCCATTAGAGGCCCCGAGGACATTAAGCCGCTGGTCGCAGAGGCCAGCCCCAGTCCCTCCCTTTGTGTGCTCTGCGGACATGAAACCAGCATTTGAGGGATTGTAAAGGTGACAGTTAAGACAATATAAGGAAGGCTCACACTCGGAATAGTTCCTGCAGCCCTCCTCTGTCTCCTCCCATGCCTGCACCCCCGGTGGACACAGTGTATGCTATGTACCCCCACATGAGCACATGAGATGAATTTTCGATGCAGCTTGATATGGAGAACCTGACCGTCCATAGCTAAGACTTCTTCATGAACGCAGCACACTTTACCATCCCTGTCCCCACGGAGGACGCTGAGGTGCAGGAGCGAACGTGCAGACAGACGATGGCCTGACCATCTGCGCAGCAGAGGCTGGGAGGGCCTCACCTAATGCCTGCTGCCCAGACTCAAGCAGCAACCGGCAACTTCCCTAATCCCTGCACTGCCTCCCCCACCCCGCCTCGCCGCACAGCCCGGAGGAAGGCCCTGCCCCAACCCCCATGGGGGCACAGCTGAACCTTCCCTTTCTTCCCTGCCTTGGGGTGGGCCAGGTGCGAGTGAGGCCGTGGTGGGGCCCCTACAGGAGCTCCCAGCCTGCGCTTCTCTCATGGGGGCAAGGGCTTCCTTTATGGCCCCAGGGCTCTCGTTTTAAGGCTCCTGATTCGGACAAACTGCCATCCAGCATTTCGCTGAAGCAGCAATGGTGTCCATCAGAAACAACCTCGGAAGGGGACTCAGGATGGTACCTGGGAATCAGACACAGCCCTGCCCTTGCTGCCGCCTCAGGCTCCCAAATATCTGGGGCCACAGGCGTGGGCCACCATGCCGAATTTTTTTTTTTTTTTTTTTTTAGACGGAATCTCGCTCTGTCACCCAGGCTGGAGTGCAGTGGCATGATTTCAGCTCACTGCAATCACCACCTCGTGGATTCAAGCGATGCTCCTGCCTCAGCCTCTTAAGTAGCTGGGATTACTGGTGCCCACCACTACGCCTGGCTAATTTTTGTATTTTTAGTAGAGACAGGGTTTCACCATGCTGGCCAGGCTGGTCTCGAACCCCTGATCTCAAGTGATCCACCCACCTTGCCCTTCCAGAATGTTGGGATTACAGGGTTGAGCCACTGTATCCAGCCAAGATTGTCAAGATTAGAAAAAGCTACTGGTAAAACAAGACAGAAGGCTTCCATTTTCATAAAACAAAAGCAAAAAGAAAAAGAGAAAGAAAGCTTCTTTCCTATGATCCATGTTAGAGGGGAAAAAAAAGAAAGAGGGAGAAAGGAAGGGAGGAAGGGAAGAAAACAAGAAAGCAAAGAAAGCAAAAAAGAAAGGAAGGAAGGAGAGAGAAAGAAAATGAGAAAGAGAGAAAGGAAGAAAGAAGACAAGCGAAAGAGGGAAGGGGAGGGGAGGAGAGGGGAGGGAAGGAAGGTATCTGTTAAGGTGGAGCCGGATGGTAGAAGTTTCCCCTGAGAGCAGGCTGGGGTGGGGGAGTATTGACTTCACCAGTTTACTTTTTTTTTAGTGTTAGATACTTCTTCTGTCATTTAAAAAGCAGGCCAGTGTGTCAGCTTAACCTGCAATCCCAGCACTCTGGGAGGCTTGAGGCCAGTAGTTTGAGGCCAGCCTGGGTGACATAGTGAGACCCCATCTCAAAAATAACAAAATAAAGATTAAAAACCCTCTGACAACTGCCCTCAAGGGCTGTGGCCCTGGTGCACCCGCCTTGAGTGGGGCACTCTGTCCCACCCCTGTGAGTGCCCACCTGGTCCCGCTCGATGGTGACCTCCTCCATCTGCAGCAGGATGGCCTCGATGCGGTCCTTATACACCTTGGAGTCCTTGCGCAGGGCCCGGCACTGCAGCTCCAACATCTCCTTCTCCTCCATGCACTGCAGAGGGTAGCAGCTCAGTCCCCACAGGCCTGAGGCCCCCCATTCTGACCCATGGGGGGTGCTCCAGCTAGGAGCTCAGGAACGTGGTTCAGGTCAGTTGGGATGTTGGGGGAGGCCATAGGAATCCCCAGGCCCCTACCGCCCCGCCCTTCCAGACCGCAGCAGCACAGCCCCCTCCCACAGGCCTCGGGCAGTGCTTTGCCCAGTTACCATGAGCCAATAGCCTTTGCTATGGGGGGCAGGTGGGCAAGGAGTGGGTACCATCCACTGTGCCTCCAGGAGTAGGTGAGTGGAGACGCTGCACTGGGGTCCCGCACCCCACCTTCCAGGCACAGAGTGGGCGGAGCTCAGCCCACCCAGCCTGACTTGGCCCCCAGGGGCCATGTGTCCCCGCCTGCGCTCATACCCGGGCATGACGGGCCTCGCCCTGACGGAGGTCCTTGCGCAGGGAGAAGATGGTGCTGGCCTGCTCCTGGTGGTCCCGCAGCGCCTGCCTCCAGTCCTCTTCCAGCACCTGGATGTAGGGGCTGCTCCTGTCCAGCTTCCCCTCCTGAAGGGGGCAAAAAGCAATGGCCCGGCTGGGAAGGCCCACGCCGCCTGGCCAGGCTGCACCTGCCCCACCTGCGCCCGCCCTGCCCGCAGCCCCACCTGAACGGAGGCCTCCAGCTCCTGTACCCGGGCCTGCAGCAGGGCCTTCTCCTGCTGCAGCTCCCACAGCAGCTCCTGGCTGGGCCGCTGCTCCATGGCGTGCCTGAGCTTCAGCGTGTGCTTGCGCTCCACCTTGCAATCGTCCTCGGCCTTCATGAGGCTGTGCTTGAGCCGGTCGATCTGCGGAAGGCCGAGTGAGCCCGGCCGTCCACTCCAGGTGCTGACAGCCGACCCACGGGGCCGCCCCCGATCTGCAGATCCCGCCAGGCCAGGCGAGGGGGGCCACCCTGGTTCCCTGGGGCAGCGGGCGCACCTCCAGCTGCAGGTCGCGGTTCCGCATGAGCGCGGCGCCCTTCTCCTCGCTCTGGCGCGCCAGGCGCATGGCCAGGTCGTAGTTCTCCTCCTTGCAGCGCTTGAGCTCGCGGCTGCCGGCCTCGCACTCCTCCTTGAGTCTCTGCACGCGCTCCTGGTGCTTGCGTAGCAGGCTGTCCTTTACTCGCAGCTCCTTGATGAAGTCGTCCTTGGAGCTCAGCAGCGCCGTCAGGTCCTGCACCTTCTTCTGCAGCTTCATGACCTCGGTCATCAGCAGCTGCGTCAGGCCTGACTCCCCGGACGCATCTGTGGGCCGGGCCAATGTCAGACAGGGCCCGCCTTCCCCGGCGGTCCAGCTCCATCACGCCTCGCGCTGTGGCAGGAGCTCAGGGCTCCTAGGGATGTGGGCCTGGCAGATGACCCAGCACAGCGGCCCGGCCTCGCCCTCCCCGTCGGCCCCGCCCTCCCCGTCGGCCCCGCCTTCCTCGTCACTCACCGATGATCATGGAGAAAACGCGGGCTGGCTCCTTGCCCGTGACCTTCTTGTACAGTTGCGGGTAGTAGAGCTCTAGGCTCTCGAGGAAGGCCACGTAGCCCTTGTGGCCTGTCCGCTGCAGGATGTCCAGGAGAACACCTGCGGGCCGGATAGGCTGAACTAGGGGCGGGGCGCTGGCGGGGCAGAGGGCTGGGGGGGTGGGCCCGGGGGCGGGGAGAGGTGGAGGCTGGGATGCAGAGGAGGTGCGAGGCGGTCTTGGTACTAGGCTGGGGGCAAAGTGCTGCCCACCCGCCCCTTGGTGTCTCCTTGACACCACACAGGAGTCCCTGCTGTGGTGGGAGCCCCACGGCCCCTCTTGGCAGCAAGAGAGGGCTGGGGGACGGGGCGGCCACGTGTCAGGGTTGAGTTTGCGCCTCACTGGGTGGCCAGGGGCAAAGCTGGGCGGGGCTCCTCTGGGGTCGAAGGTCAGGGTCGCAGAGCCTGCAGCCACCTCCGAGCTGGCTCCTTGGTTGGGTTTGGGGCCGGGAGCCTGTGGGACAGCACTGACCCACTTTCCGTTTGCGGATGACCAGGTTGGGGTCACTGAGCACCTGCTCCTCATCATCGGGGTTCAGGACCTTGCACTGCCGCAGATAGGGCGTGATGCGTGAGGGGTCGATGACCGAGGTGAGCGTCACCCGGAAGCTCTCTAGGGCGCTCCAGCACTCATCATCGTTCTCGTAGTCCGACATGGCCCCAGCAGGCAGGCTGGGGAGAGTTGGGGCAGCCACTGAGCATGACGCCAGCTCCTGCCCCCATCCAGGCCCTGTGCCCGCTCCCTTCTCAGATGCTGGGCCAGGGCTCTTGTCAGGGCTGTCAAGGGGGTCAGCCCAGGGGCGTCCAGGAGAGGTACCCATCCCCACAGCCGGATCCCCCAGGGAGGCAGCAGAGACACAGTGACCCCCTCCCCTTCAGGCCCCTCCGCAGCCTTTCCTAGCCCCTGCTGCTGCCCCTTGGCCATCCTGTCACCCAGATATGCACCCAGGGGGGCACAGATGGGTCTGAGAGAGGAACTCCCCCTTCAGCATGACCCCCCTCTGGCCTCTGCATCCTGGGCATTCCCAATTTGCCCTGGAGCCCTGGAGCCTGCAAGGGCAGCCACCTCCATGGGTGGAGGTGTGAGCACCTGCCTGGCACTATGGCCAGACCAAGCTGGGTGACAGCGGGTTGGCCTGTGACCCTCCCACCAGCGCAGCAGCCGGGGGAGCTGGTCCTTTCGGGACTTCCTCATTCCCCTGACCGACACCGGCTCACATCCCGGGCTGTGCCCTCCCTCCTCCATGGCCGGCTGCTGATGATGCAAGAGTGGCTGCTCAGCCCTGCCACAACTGCCAGGGTCACTGTACCAGCTGGGAAGAGCTGCCCACAGGAGTGTGTCTCTGTCACCCCCTACCCCCTGGCCCCGCAACCCTGGGAGGGGCTGTCAGTGTTGCCCCGGCCGTCCAGGAGTGCTGATGTGGTGTTTTCTCCAGGTTCTTAGGTGCGGGGCACCAGTGACTCCCTGGACTCTTCTCTTGCCCCCAGTGAGGCCCAGCCCCCGGCCACCCCCTCCAGGACCATTTCGCTGGCTGCAATAAGAGAACTACCCATGTTGGGACCAGCCACTGCTGTCCCTTTCTGCCGGCATGGTGGAAGCCTCCACCGCTGAAAGCCACTGCCTCTGGGACTGCGACTGGGCCAAGGCGGGGAACACCCACACGGTCCTGCCTCCCATGCAAGACCCCGCTCCTCAGACAGCCTTCAGCCCCACTGGGAAAGCTGGTTTCCAGCCCAAAGGAGCTGGGTCACCTCTCCTGGAGACACAGTTGCCCCAGGCTTGGTCTTTTGAGGATTTTCTCAACTTCCTCCTGTGCTTTGTCATCCCATTCAGGCCAGTTTTGACAGACAAGGGGCTGAATAGAAGCACCACCCACACGGTGGACAGTCCTGTGAACACTGGGCCCCTTGCTTGCCTCCCCAGCCTGAATTGAGTCCCATCTGCCTCGGCTGGTAATGCCACTGAAATGAACACATCCCTGCCCAGTGGCCATGAAATGGATGGGGCCTTATGCGGAGCCTGCCCGGCTGCCTGTGAGAAGCCTCACGCTGCTCTGGGGGATCAGCGCCAGGATCCTGAACGAGACTGACAGCAACCTTCCTGGCCACCTTTCAGAAAAGCACCAGGCCTACCCACCTGAGGGTCCAGGACCCACCCAACCGCAGACGAACCAGGAGCCTGGGCTGCGGAGCCTCTGGAAGATGCTACCCGTGACTGCAGGGAAGAGGAGCACGCCGGGATGCCTGTGCACTTCCTGATGGGTTCTGGTTAACTCCAGTCCCGCCAGTCCTCCCACAGGGGGACAGGCCCTGGCAGCCTGCCTTCTGATTCGCCCAGCCCAGGAGGCCCCAAGAGGTGGGGCAGAGGGAAGTGGAAGTCCTCTGCCCTCCAGGGAAGCTGCTCCCAGCACTCCCAGCCTGTCTGGTGGCCAGGGGTCCTGGGGCTGCCTTAGAGGCCTAGCCCTGGTGCCTGGCAAGAAGAAAGAGCAGAGGCCCCCAGGGGGCTCGACGAGGTCAGCCCACACCCAGCGGCTTTGGCCTGGTCACAGACTTCAGGAGGCTTCTTCAGTGGGGCATGCTGTGTGCAAACACCCTCGCCCTCGCCAGCATTTCGGGACAGCGGGGCAGGGCTGGGCCAGCTGGTATGGCCAGGCCCTCAGGGCACGTACAGGGGCGCACACAGCCACACGGCACGACCAGAACACACCTTGGTCACAAAAGGGCTGTGGCCCACCTCATGGCCCCCAGGAGGCCACTGCAGCCTGCCTGGGGCCATGGTACCAGCCACCACCCAGCTGCACACGGGAGAAATGTCTCTTCCAGAAGTGTCACTCGACCTCGCTATTCATGCTCATGACGAGGCATCCCTGCTTTTCACCAAGATGCACGTGGGGCCTCAGGCCACTTCCAGGGTCTCCTAAACCAGCTTCAGAAGGGCCGGTGATGGCAGGGCACAGCTCCGCCCCCATCCACAGACAGCAGGCAAGAGTCTGCCCTGAACCATGCACTTCAGCATGTGGGCTGCCAGAGCTTCACCCCTGCAGGCTTGGGAACCCCCAGGTCCCGGCTCACCCGGTAAAGCTGGTTGAACTGAGTTGCCACCCAGCAGCTTAGAGAAGGGGCCACCAGGCCGGAAGGGCAGGAAGCTGGTGCAGCGCTCACCTATCCCTCCCAGCCTCCAGCCCGCAGGCCTCTGCAGGGATAGCACCTGATACCATGCAGTGAGGAGCAGACAGTTAGGGTCCTCCTGGACTCTCGGGGCGGACAGTTAGGGTCCTCCCAGGCTCGGGGTGGACAGTTAGGGTCCTCATAGGCTCTCGGGAAAGCCACATTCCAGGGGGCTCTGCCCCTCCTGGGCCCCTCACCAGCAGCATGAGTGAGTGTGCAGGCAGAAGCACCGCCCTGAGCCCTGCTGAGAGTGGGTGCGAGCTGGTGCTAGGCCCTCATGAGCCAGTGTTTCCCCAGCTTGTAGAACGAGGACCCCAGTGTCTTCGTTGTGGTGTGTGTCTTTAGGAATGAATACATGTGTCATGTTCTCTAACCATATCAGAAGCTAAAAAACAGATATCTGGAAAATCCCTAGGAATTTGGAAATGAAATATACCTCTAAATCACCCACAGGCCAGAGGGGCCCCCAGAGACAAGGCAGCAGCTGCTAGAGAACAGGCACAGTAACATGTTTGGGAGCCAGGCTGGCCGGGGGCCTAGAGCTGAGTCCCCACAGTGGTTCCAGTGAAGGAGTGAAGCCCACAGGAGCACCGAGGGCCTGAGGACGCTGGCAGGAGTCAAAGGAGAGGCTGCGAGGGGACAGACGGAGAAGATGAGGCCTGGTCTTGTGCCAAGAAAGGCCCATGCCGAAGGAAGAGTGAAGGCGGGTGTGGGGGCGGCACCGCGTCTGGGTAGCCAGGTCACCTGTTCCAGGGACCCTCCAGCTCAGCCGGGGCGGCGCAAGGCTGGCAGCTGTCTGGGGTGGGTGCTGGCTCAGCCTGAAGGGCAGAGCCACAGATGCTTTCCCAGAAACGGGCGAAAGCCTGCGTCTCTGCCAGGGCAGCCAGGGTACAGGAGGCTCAAGGACCACAGCACTGAACCGCAGCACCCTGCTGTCCCCAAACTGCCTGCACTAGAGTGGCTGGGCCACCGGGCAGTGGCCTGGGCCTGGCCGGGTAGAGGCTCCCTGTACACTATCCAGTATCTCAGGACAACAAACCACAGCAGCCTGTGTCTGGCTCTGCAGTTAGAAACGGAACTTTATTCCTCCCAGGGCTGAGATGCGCACTTGGGGACCAGCCACGCCCCCGTGCCACACGTTCAGTTTGCAGGGCCACCCCTGTTCACCGTGGACTTGGCTGTGCAGCAGCCAGCAGCTCCCTGGCCTGTGGCTGCCTCTCGCCAGCAGGGTCACAAGCTTCTGGGGAGTGCCTGTTCTGGAACACAAGAACACCAGGTGGTGGGGTGCCCCTGACCCCAGCCAGACCCCAAGCAGTGCTGGGACAGACAGACAGGAACCAAGGCCACCCTGGCGCCAGCCACTCCCGATCTGCTTGGTGAATCTGACCCACATGTGCCAAGGACCAGGGCACCTGCCATCTGGGAACCAGGGCCCCAGCATCGAAAAGCCAGCCCGGTACGCTGTGGCTTGTGATGGTGGGGAGAGGATGGAGCAATGCATGGGAATGGGTGCCACCAGAGCACGGCGGCCAGGGAGGAGCTGAGACCCCCACCAAAGGCAGGGAATGAGCCTTGTGATCAGGGGGCAGCGGTGTCAAGGCCCGAGGCAGGGCAGCTTCAATGCTTCTTCCCGCAGAGGGCCTCCATGACTCTGGACCTGCCCTCAAAGCCTGTATAGGCCCAGCCCCCCCACCTAACCCATCACACCTGCTGAGTGCGCCAAAAAGCAGAGCAGAGGGAAGCTGGTGTCCCCCAGCTCGGATGCCACTCTCTCCCCTGGGTTGCAGGGCAGTGGCCTCCCCACTCGGGCTCACCTGCTGCTCACACCAGCCACCTCCGCTTCCGAGTGTGCCTGCCATGCCGGGTTCTCAGCACATCAAGGTCGTCAACATCGAGGTCATCAGAAGCACCCTGGCAAGGGGAGGCAGAGCATTCGCCAGAGTCTGGGGCTCCCTGAAACAAAATCCAGGCAGTGGGGCTAAGAGTGACCCCCCAAGCCGTGATGGGCAGGGAAGGGGCAGGGAGGAGAGGCCCCGTGGCAAGTGTCCCACTTGGGATGGGGCCCCCTCAGCTTGGGCTGGAGCTGCTCCAGGCACCCCTGGGGCCACATGTGACTTGCTTCCCACTGTGCCCTCCCTCCCTCAGGGACTCCAACTCCGTCTAAGCCGTCCCTGTGGTCAGCCTTTTGCTCCCCCACAGGCTGGCCATCACACATGGCTGTGGCACACAGGAGCCTCTCCCCTGGCCGGCTGGGGTCCTCAGCCTGCTCCCAGGCAGTGCTTTCTCCGTCACTTCAGCCCAGGAACTCTCGAGGCACAACAGTGGGAAGAGATCAATGGCCCCTGCCACCCTACCCACAGCAGGCCCACAGGTCCAGTGGAGGCTGCCTGCCTCTGGCGGTTTCTCAGGGAGGCCAGTCCCCCCGGGGGCTGCAAATGGGCACCCTGGCACCAGGGGAGGAAGCCTCCCAGGCCACGGCTCCTCACGCTTTCTCCTCCAGGGTTCTCAACATGGTTTTGCCTACAGAACTTGGAAAGCTCTTCCCAAGTATACTCAGGTGACAGCAAGAGGGACCTTTGGGACCCTGGAAATGCAGGGAAGAACACAGCCGCCACCCTCTGCTGTGCCTGTGGCCCACCCCAGAGCACACAGTGTGGCAGGTATGGCTCAGATCCAGGTCTGCATCCACTCCCAGAGCTTCTTGCTCAGACAAGACGAGCTGGCTGGGCAGCACTAGGAGGAGAATGAGGCCCTTCTTCTATTTTCCACACTGCCCCAAAGGGCGGCAACTTCTGCAGAATCTACACGCAACTGGGCAGGCCAGGAGCCAGCTTCCTCCTCCTGAGACGCCCAGCAGCCAGCCCTCCTGCCCGCAACTTCCACCGACCCCCACCCCGCCGCTCTGAGCAGGCGAGGGCGCCCCAGGGACTGCCGCCTGCCATGGGGAAGTGGGGCTGGGCGCCCACCTCACCTGAACAGGGTGTGTGGCCACCATGCGACCCAGCTGCCTGGCCCCATCTGCAAGTTCCAGCTCACTCAAGTCTTCCTCCTCACTCTCAGAGCCCGCCATCGAAGCTGCTGAGAGGGTGGTGCGGATGCCATGGGGGGCCAGAGTGGCCAGGAGTGCAGGGAGGGTGAAGGCTGCCAGGAACCGTGCCCGCAACAGGAGGTAGGCAGGGTTGTCCTGGAGCTGCCCCCGCACCAGCCCCAGTGAAGCCTGCAGCACTCCTGTCGGTTGGTCAGTTTCGACCTTGGCTGGGAGGCCCACCAGGGAGGCAGCCTTGTGCTCCAGGGCCTTCTTGCGGAGCAGGAGGCCGGCCAGTGCTCGCAGGCTGCACAGGGCCGGGGGCTGATAGGGCAGTCTGCTCACCAGGAGAGGCACACGCACCCCCCGCTGACCCCCCAGCCACTCCTGTGTGGCTGCCTCGCCCTCCTGGGACAGCAGGCCCAGGTCCAAGGTCCCCTTCTCAGGCCCAGGCTGTGGCAGGGGTGGTCTCTCCAGGCCCAGAGGCCCCCTGGGCTCCTGTGTCCCTGAGGGGGACCCTGGTGTCCCTGCTGGCTCACTTGCTGGGATCGCACCACCAAGGTCTGGCAGCCTCCTGGGCCAGGGGTGTTCTGCCTCAGGGGAGTCAGTCTGGGTGGATGTCAGGGGTACAGGTATCGCCCTGGCCACCTGGGCTTCTCCCAGGACAAGGGCCACACTGCCATCCACTTCTACAGGACTTTGGGAGGGGGCGTGTGTGGGAGGGGCTGGTGGGTCTGTCCTGCAGGAAGGCTCTGGTTCCATGTTCATATTGGCTGTGGCCCTGGGGCCCTGGGCCGCCTGAGCCTCAGTCAAGGGAGGCAGCAGAGTGGCCAGCAGCCCTGTGGGGCCAGGTGTCCCTACGGGCTTGGGAAGGCCCACCACAGCTGGCACAGGAACAGGGAGGAGTCCCTGGGCTGTGAGCACCCAGGTGACAGGCAGGGGGACACTGGCCACCACACCTGGTCCTCCTACGTGCATCAGGCTGAGGGGCTGGATGGACTGTGGGTCAGGGCTGGGGGCTGCAGGGAGGAAGGGCGGCGCCTCAGGCAGGCCCTGCTTCCGGGATGCAGCAGGGGCCGGAGACTGTCCGAGACCGCTCCTGGGGCAGCTCAGAGAGACCTGGCTGGGGCCCATGGAAGGGGCTCTGGAAGCAGCAGGGGCTGTGCCTTCGGCCCCGGTGAAAGCAGGAGCGAGGGGCAGGGCTTGCAGGGTGGAGAGTCTTTCGTCCTTGGCTGAAGTCTCAGCCTCCTGCTGGAAGCCAGAAGTGCCAGGCCTGGCTGCTGCGGGGGTCCCAGGCCCAGAGAGTGGGGCATTTGAGATGGCAGGCCCGGGGGCTGGGCGGCAGTGCGGGGCGTGTGGTAGAGGGGGCTGGAGAACCACAGGTGAGACCAACAGCTGGGACGGCAGCACCAGCGGGCCCTGGGCAGCCTCCCTGGCACGAGCCTCCTGAAGCCGCTTCTCCTGAAGTAGCTCTGACACAGTCTTGGGCTTGGGCCGGGGGCCGGTCGGAGCCAGTGGGGACACCTGGGGCAGGGTGCGCTCTGCCCGGCTGAACGCCTGTCTCCGGCTCCCTCTGTGGCTGGCACTCTTTGAGGCTTCTTGAGCTGGCACGTTTGGGAAGAGGCGGCCTATGGGGAGGACAGACCACACCTGAGCAGGAGCCCCAGGCATGTGGCCCAGGGACAGCCCTCGCGGCCATCCCCTCATGAGGAGGACCCACGTGCGGAGCCTGGGATCTGGAGCCAAGAGGGGTCCAGCAGCATGTCCTGGGTCTGCCGCGTCACAGCAGCTACCCCAGACCCCAATGCTCCCGCCAAAGCCAAGCCACTGGGCACTCTGGGAAGCCCAGCCCATTTAATGCTGGCTGAGACCAGCTGGGAGCCCAGGCTTTGCCCGATGCTGCTGGCTTGGGGCATGCACGGACCCTCACTCAAGAAGACCCCTGCCTCCAGGCCCCATGCGGGGGAGCCTCAGGGCTGCAGGGTGCTGGCCCAGCCGGACTCTCATCCCTGCAGTGAGACTCGAGGGGGCTCTGTTACCAGGGACCACAGGCTGTGCTGCTTGGGGGCTGTGGGTGAGAGCCAGGGCCAGGTGAGCCCTCTTCCCCACCAGGGCAGAGCAGCAGAGGTGTTACCTGGGGTGCTTGGGGCACTTGAGGCCTGGAGAAGGAAGAGAGAGGAGAGGAGTCAGCAGCTCAGGTAGCATCTGTGAGCATGGACCACCTCTCCTAGCATCCGGACTGTCCCCTGCCACTCCCTGAAATGGGGATGAGGCCCCAAGGGCTAGTGTGGCCTCACACACGCCTCTGTAGGAACTCTGCGGCCACAGGTGCGGCCAAGCATGCGGCACAGCGGGCAAAGGCCTGGCCTCATGGTCCCCCAATGCAACTCCTCCCAAGGGTGCCCTGAAGAGCTCTTCTGGGAGGTTGGGGGCAGGGTGGGGTCTGCAGGGAGAGGCAAGGGGCTGCGAGCACAGAGGACTAAGGGGCACCCCAGTGCTGTCCCTGCTTCTCTAAGTGACAATGTTTTGTCCCCAACCCCAGGTGACAGGGCTCAGGGGTGAGGCCTTGGTGAACTCATGTGAGTTTGGTTTCTAGAGCAGAAAGGCAAGAACCAGGCACCCCAGGCAGACAGCACCCATGTCCATGACCTCCGCCCGGCGGGGTTATGGGGGAAACAGGCTAAGCACATGGGCACCCCAGTGTCAGCCCCTGCCTGACTTCCCCAGGGCCTCTCAGGGCTGCGTCCCCTCAGGTGGGAAGTGCAGATGCCTCCCTCGGTGTGGCAGAGCGGGTGAGGCAGGCACGGAGCCTTCGTGGAAGCCCACTTCATGCTGGGGAGGGCAGCAGTCATCCTCACTTCTCAGCCCAAGTGCCCATTACCTGCGGAAGCTGCAGTGGTGGGTCCCGAGCACCAGCCCGGGGCAGCCGGGGCGGCAGGGCCTTCCTCTCTCGGACGACCTCCAAGCAGCCGGCAGTGTCGATCTGGAATAGCTGAGGAGCACAGGTGGAAGGGCTCCCTGCCCAGCCCTCCTCAGACTCAGGAGGCTCCTCAGACTCAGACGCCCGAGACTCAGGAGGCACCCTAACTGCAGCTGCTTTGGGGGGCAGCTCCAAAGCCCCAGAGGCCAGGCAGAGCCTGGGGTAACCCTGAGGCTCTGCCAGTCTCCCTCCAGCCCTCAGCCTTCCTGCCCTCGTGACGCAGATGCCGGGGAGGCAGTGAGGTTGTGGACACCCGGAAGAGCCTCCCACGTGGCCCTGGCTGCTCTCCTCCCTCCCCATCTTCCACTCGTGCCGGGCCTTGGGTGCCCCCTCTCCAGACACCGTTTGGGTCAACGGTGGCAGTGCACTCTAGCCAGCGCCCCCTGCATGTTCACTTGCTAACAGTGTAAGGCATGGAAACTGCATTTTCAAGGCCCGAAAACTTGAGATAATTGGATTTTAAGGAATGATCTACAGCACATTTCAGAACTCCATAAAAATCTTTTTACAAGGCAAAGGGAGACGACGCTGTCCCCAAGTGGCTTACCTGGGTAAACAGGGTAAACACAGGGGTGCTGGTCAGGTGGATCTGCTGCAGCTGCTCCCTGAGGCCATCCGCTGCGGGCACAGGGGGACAGGTGGCTTTTGAAAAGGCTCCCGGAGCCCTCAGGGTTGGGAGCCAGGCCGTGGTGGGAGGAGAGGCCTTGGCACCAGCACTACACAACCATGGCTGGACAAAGGGTGGGCCCTCTCAGCCCTGTCACCACACAAAAAAGTTAGCCCAGCTGTCGCGTGCTTGGCCCAGGAGGAGTGGTGGGGCAGGGAGGGAGGGCTGGCTCTGACCGGGTGTCCTGGAAACCTTCAGGGACGGAAAGCCCACCAGAGGTGGGGCCCACCCCAAAAAGTGACCACCATCTGCTAGGCGGGATATACTCCTCATCCTCACCCCTGGCCCTCAGAGGCTCCCAAGGAAGCTCTAGGCCATACCTCGAGTCTGCACTGTGGCGAGTCTCTGGGGAGCCTGTGTGCAGGGCAGGATGACGTCCCCCACCCAGGGGGTCACAGCCAGGAGCAGTCTGCGGTCCAGGAGCCTCCGGTGCAGAGCCTGTCTCCAGCGCCGCTGCCCACTCCGGGCGGCTCTGTGCCGCAGCCACCGCACATGGGACCGGGCCACGCTGTCACCAGGGCTGACCCCTGGGGATGAGTTGGGCAGGGGCGGCTGCCTCAGCTGCTCTTTCTGTAAGAAGGTGGCACCTGGAGCCCCTGGCCAGGCCAGGCCCCTGGAGTGGACCCTGCTCGGCGGCCAGTGCTGTCCTCCACCCCCGTCAGGGCGTGATCGGCAGGGGAGAAGAATCGCTCAGATGAAGGTGGGGCACGTGGTGGCGTGGGTGTGCGTGTCCATAGCAGCCTCACCTGTGTGCAGCTCCGAGCAGCTGTGTTGGCCCTGAGCACCCTCAGCACAGTCTCCACGGGCACCGTCAGCAGACGCGTCCCACACTGATGAGAAACCTGCCTGAGGCGGGGCACGCGGGGGCTTTCTCCACACTGCCCGCACTCGGCCGCCTTTTCACCCAGGCTCCAAAGTGTGGCTGTGCAGAGCCCAGCTCTGCCTCACAGAACGTTCGCCATTGGAAGCAAAGGTCCTCAGGCAGGGCCTCCCCCAAGGCCTGGCTTCTGGGACAGGGACAGGGTCCCACGTCCCCCATTCAGCTCCTCAGGCTGACAGCAGCCCTCTGGGTGAGGCCCGGCCCAGGGAGACATTGGCTGTGCGGCAGCGGGGGCCATGCCCCCGGCTCTGTCTGTAGCCTCAGCGTCCACTGTCCCTACCAGCGCCTCCCAGGACAGACCAGTCTCTTCAACGCTGACGGCTCCACGGACACGGCCAGAGCTGGGCCTGTGCCCAGGGCCTGACATGGTGAAGACCAAGACAGGCAGACGCACCATGAGCCAGGCTGGGCCCAAGTCGGTGGAGAGGCCCTTCCCAAGGAGGGTCTCCAGTGCACAAGCTCACAGGGGGGAAGGGGGCTCCTCCTGCTGCCGCCTCTGCCCTCCCCCACCCTGGCTTGGGGTGAAATGTTTCAGAAATGCCTCCAGGCCCAAGTGCCCATTCAGCCATGTCCCTGAAACCGTCAACAAGCAGGGAAAAATGGAGGCTTCCCCAACAAGCCCCCCAGCACACACAGCTCTCCAGAGCTCAGCCAGAAGCAACGCGTTCTGATCGCACCAACTCCGGGGCCCAGCTGCTGCTGGCCCTGAGCACCCGCCCTGACGAGTGCCGGGAGTGCACTTCCCATGGTGCACCCGGGGCCTGGGCCTACCTCGGGGGCCTGATTCTCTGCACCCGCTGGTCGAGTGTCTGCCGAGTGGGAGGCCTGGGCAGCTCTTGGGACAGGGCTGTGAGCCCTGGCAGGGGCCTGTGCTGGGCTCCTCTCCTCTCCAGGAGACGCGGGTGTGGTGGAAACTTCCTTGCTGCCACCTTGGCTGGCACTGGACCCCTTGAGAGGGCTGGGGGAGACAGCGGGGCATGCCAGCCAGCCCACTGCCCCTCTGGTGCTCTGCCTGGCAGGAACCCACAGATCCATGTCCGGGACCACGTACTTCGGGGACAGCAGCGCTCGGCCACCCTCCCCGGCCTGCGCCTGCTCCGGTTCCTTCTCGTCACTGCTGCTGCTGCTGCTGCTGCCCCCTCTGCTGCCTCCGCTGCTGCTGCTGCTGCTGCTAGAGCTCCAGCGGACCCTGTGACGGGCCCTCCGACGCCGCCTCCGGAGACCCTGCTTCTTCTGAGGGGAGGAAGGGGCTGCTTGGAGGCCTCGGCTACCCAGGGTTCGCCAATGACAGCAGCAAGCAGGCCAGCCCTTTGGGGAGAGGTCCAATTGGGGCGCCTCCGGGGTCAAGAGCTGCTGCCGAGTCAGGGTCTCCCTCTGTCCTTGGCCACCCAGAAGAAAAGCCCGGGCCAGAAACCAAAGGCTCCCCGCTTCCCTCCACCTGCCTCCCTCCATCCTCCTCCTGCTGGGCCCCCCAGTCGACCAGGCCATCGTCGGTTTCAGGTGAGTAACGAGTGAGCGCCTCACCCCCATCATGATCTTCCACTTGCTCAGACACTGGGAGCCGGACCGATGGGGCAGCTCAGAAGCTATTTTTGCCCAGTGACCTACAAAAGCCAAACCACATGGAAACGGCGTCATCCAAAGATTCTTCCCCAGATGGACTCGCTGTTCCCCAGGAGACTCGCTGTGGGTCCTGTCATCAGAGGGGGGCCTCCTGTGCACCCTCACGCTGCTGAGAAGCAGGGTCAAGCATGGTGGGCGCATCTGACTCTCAGTGGATGCTCAGGCCCTTAGGAAAGTTCTGGCAAATGTGTGAGAAGGGAAAATCGTCCCAAGCACACATCATGGCCCTCACATATCTGCTCGCCCCAGGCTTCTGTGTCAGCCACCCCCATGATTCACGCTCTCCATGCAGCGGGGGGCGGCGGGGGCAGCATAGGTGCTGTTCTCACAGGGCAGAGCCTTAGCAGCTGGTGTCCCTCAACATGGTAATACCACAGCTAGAATTTACTCTAAGGAGACATTACAGATATAAGCAGACTTAGCTATAAAACACTCAGCTTGTCGGGTGTGGTGGCACACACCTGCAGTCCCAGTTACTTGGGAGGCTGAGGCGGGAGGATGGCTTGAGCCCGAAAGTTTGAGGCTGCAGACTTTTGGTCATGCCACCGCACCCTAGCCCGGATGACAGAGCTTGCTCTGTCTTGATCTCATTTCTAAAAAACAAAAAAAGAAACTAGAAAAACAAACTATCAATAACTTACCAACACCATATTTTTCTATTAATTCAATTAACTGTTCCTCTTCTTTTAAATTCCACCGCCCCTTTTTCAGACTGAAGTGTAATCTCCTGAGATACCTGAAAGTGACATGGAAAGAACCTGTTAGACACTGAGACGCTGCCTGCTGCTGCCCCAGCTTCTTTCATGGTTTCTTGGTGATGACACTAAAGGTGAAATCGACAAAAGAAAACTATAGATAAAGCGGACTTCATCAAAGTCCAAAGCCTTGTGTCCCAGAGGACACCGTCGAGCCAGCAGAAAGACAACGGACAGACTAGGAGAGAACGTTTGCAAATCACATGTCTGATAAGGAACTTGTATCTGGAACACACAGAGAACTCTTACAAGTCGGTAATACCAAGACAAATAATGTTAAAAATCGGCAAAGGACTTAGACATTCCTCTAAAAATCTATTTCTGTGAACCATCACCAAGCACATAGCGAGAGGCCCCACATGCTTAGCCACGGGGAGGCTAAGCACATGCTTAGCCACGGGGAGGCGCGTGTGAAAACCACAGTCAGATGTCACCTCACACCCGAGGGAGGCTAAGAATCACAGACGGATCCCAAGTGCTGCTGAGAATGTGGAGAACCGGAAGCCTGAGACATCGCTAGTGGGGACACAAAACGGTTCAACCCCTCTGGAAAACGGTCTCCCATTCCTCAAAAGGTTAAATCCCGAGTTACCACTGCCCCAGCAATGCCACTCCCAGGATATACCTAAGAGAAATGAACAATGTGTCTGTGTAAAAACGGGCACAGGAATGTTCAGAATGTTTTCAGGGTTCACCCACATTGTACCAGAATTTGCAGGAATATATTTATGTGAGAATTCCACTCTTTTAAGGCTAAATGATACTGCATTGCATGAAAAGTTTGTTTCCACTCATCTGCTGACGAATGCCTGGGCTGTTTCCAAACTTCTGCTCTGGTGGAAGATGCGCTGTGGACACTGCTGTATCTGAGTTCCTGCTTTCAATTCTTTTGGATTTTATACCTATTAATTTTGGGGTATAATTCTATGTTTAACTCTTTAAGGAACCACCATACTTTTCTACAGAGGCTGGACCATTTTGCATTCCCACCAAAATGCACAAAGGTTTCAGTTTCTCTACGTCCTTGCAGCAGTGACTTTTTTTAGGTTAACAGCCATCCCAGTGCGTGTGCGGTCCGACCTGTGCCTCCCCCGTGACTCACAGAGCCGGCATCTCTACGCATGCTAGCTGGCCACCTGCGCATCTTCTTAGGAGAGACAGTCACTCAAGTTCTTTGCCCGTGTTGAGATTGGGTGTTTTTGTTGAACAGCTTTCTTTTTGGGTGATATGTTTCACAATTGATTTTGGTGATGGCTGCACAGCTCAACGAATACTAAATACTAAAAACCGCTGAACTCTACACTTCATCGTAATTAATTAATTTATATATTTTTTGAGAGAGTCTCGTTCTGTCACCCAGGCTGGAGTGCTGTGGCATGATCTTGGCTCACTGTAACCTCCGCCTCCCAGGTTCAAACGATTCTCCTGCCTCACCCTCCAGAGTAGCTGGGACCACAGGTGCATATCACCATGCTAGGCTAATTTTTGTATTTTTAGTAAAGGTGGCATTTTGCCATGTTGGCCTGGCCTCGAGTGAAGTGATCCACCTGCCTTGGCCTCCCGAAGTGCTGGGATTACAGGCATGAGCCACTGCACTCGGCCTTTGAACTACGTATCTTAAATGAACACACTACACGATATATGAATTATCTCAGTAACGCTGTTTTTGAAAGGACCACGAGCAAGCAAAGGAGGGAGCTGCAGTGTCTGCCCAGGGATCCTGCCCATCAGCGGTCTGGGAGAATCTGACAACAAGGGTCAGGAAAGGCTGACCAGGGCGCCGTCTCCAGTGGAGCCTGTGCCTTGCTCATGGCAAACAAGCAATAAAGAAGTCAAGACCGGGCCGGGCGCGGTGGCTCACGCCTGTAATCTCAGCACTTTGGGAGGCCAAGGCGGGCGGATCACCTGAGGTCAGGAGTTCAAGACCAGCCTGGCCAACATGGTGAAACCCTGTCTTTAAAAAAAAAAAAAAGAAGTCAAGGTCGGAAAAAAATAGCTTATCCTCCTTCCCACATGGGTCAATCCAGGCACACCAAGCCCCCACGGGCTGCGCTCTGCTCCTGTGATAGCAAATCCCTCCTGGCTGCCGTGGCCCAGCCTGCCCATGGCCTATACGAGGGTGAACCTTCAACCCATGCCAGCCCCTCCCTCATCCAGCACTGTGCAACTCACCGATCTCGGCACTGGGCATCGCTCCTACCTGGCACCTCTTCCCGGATTTTAAACCAATCCTGCTCCCCATATTTGGCAACAGCTTGAAGCAACTTCTGCAGGAAGGGACAGGCAGACAAGTGAGACCTCTGCAGGCATGGCCACAGCCTGCTCATCCTGAACCCAGTCAGACAAGAGCCCACTGGGGCCCCGCAGCCACTGAGCACAGTCCCGCCACTTTCCCAGAGGCCGGTTCTCCCAGGACGCAGCAGCCACTGAGCACAGTCCCGCCACCTTCCCAGAGGCCGGTTCTCCTAGGACGCAGCAGCCACTGAGCACAGCCCCGCCACCTTCCCAGAGGCCGGTTCTCCCAGGACGCAGCAGCCACTGAGCACAGCCCCGCCACCTTCCCAGAGGCCGGTTCTCCCAGGACCCAGCAGCCACTGAGCACAGCCCCGCCACCTTCCCAAAGGCCGGTTCTCCCAGGACACAGCACACTTACAGCATCTTCCTCTGGGGCCCAGCACCCCTTCTTCAGGGCAGGATCCAAGCTCTTGGTCCACCGATAGATCAGCTGCATGGAGTCTCTCCCTTCCATATAGTAGACAACTAGAAACAGAGGGATGGGGTGGGGTCCCACGGGGTCAAGTCATACACCATACAGTTCACAGCTAGGGACAGGGGGGTCCCATGGGGCCCAGACACCCACCCTCCAGATGGGTCACATAGAAACAGTCACTTTAGTCACCAAGAGGTGAACTGTGGAACAGCCAGGCCTGTTGAAGCCCTGGCACATCTTGCTGCCCCTCTGTGAATTTCCCCTGCACATCTCCACTGTCCTGATGTGGGGCCCCGTGACAGCCTGAGAGACATTGGGATGGGAGGGGATGTGGTGGGGGGTCTCATTTCTGCGGGAGGGGATGTGGGGGTTGTCTCACTTCTGCGGCAGGAGATATGGGGGCGTCTCACTTCCGTGGGAGGGGATGTGGGGGGGTCTCACTTCTGCGGGAGGGGACGTGGGGGGGTCTCACGTCTGTGGGAGGGGACGTGGGGGTCTCACTTCTGCGGGAGGGGACGTGGGGGGGTCTCACGTCTGCGGGAGGGGACATGGGGGGTCTCACTTCTGCAGTAGGGAATGTGGGGGGGGTGTCTTACTTCTGCGGTAGGGGATGTGGCTGCCGACACGCATTTCCTGCACCAGCTGCGTGAGCATGCGGTCCTCCTCCTCGGTCCACTCCTTGCGTTTCAGAGTTTTGTTGTGCTGCTGGAATTTCTGGAGGCACTGGAAGGCGCTGCGGCTGGTCTTCCCAAAGCCCAAACGAAAGCAAATGGGTGTTACTGTGCCACAGGACGTCCAGATCTGGCTCTGAGAGTGCTCCAGGCCGCAGGTGGGCCCACCAGCCACTGGGGTGACCCTTTTACAGATCCCGGCTCTCCTTCTCTCAGACTCCTGTGGGCTGATCAAGTGCACCCCAGGGTGGGAAGACACTACACCCACTAAAGAGGACCCAGAAAGATCAGGTGAGAAGAACCAAACCTTTACTTAAGAAAATATGAAGAAGAATTCACAGCAGGTGACTGATGTGACTCCAAAACCACACTGCAGCTCACTCAACAGAGAAACTCCCAGCTGGGCAGGGGCCAGGAGACACGCTGCTCTGCATGTGGCATGCTCTTTAACACACATGCTAGCACCTTCTCTCCATTCTCCAGCCCCAGGTGTCTCCAGCTAATGGGTATGGGGTAGGGAGGTACGGGACAACCCTTGGTGTGGCATCCATGTCTTGGGAGACGCCCTCAGAAGGGAGTGCCCCGAAATGACTCTCCCAGCTTCCCTGCGTGGCTCAGTTCAGCAATCCCACCCTCAGTCTACACGGCAGACCACGTGCCCAAATCTTGGAAGGAGTTTTCCAAGAGCTGATGAGTGTCACCTGAACCCTGTTCTCTTAAAGTGAGCTGCTGGGTGACAGAGGGCACCCACGGCTGGACGTGGTGTTGCTGAGCTGTGAGGTTTGATTCCAAGGCTTTCCTCCCTATCAAGTCCTTCCCAGCTCCTTACAGTGCAGGTCAATCTGAGACTCGTTCACCATAAAGAAAACCACCGCCCCCAGCTGTGTGAGCCACAGAGCAATCCTAGTCATATGTGTGAGCCTCGTTCCCCAGCCCCCACACCCACACGGGAGCACTTCCGGGGGCATGGACAGGCTTAAGGCCTCACTCGTCCTCCTACACTCAAGCCGGTGCTTCCCAACCAGTGGAAATAGAGATCCTTCTCACATCCATCCCAAGTCTGCTGAAGGATCGAGAAAGGCAAACGACGGGGGTGGAGCTGGGTTCAGAGCCCAGGCCCTGCTAGGGGAGCTGAGAGCAGCAGCCCCACAGGAGGCTGGAATGAGGCTGCTGAGGCCTTAGCCTGGCCGCGACAGGGACAGAACACTTCTCTGGAAGGAGAAAGAATTTGGTGGGGGAACTGCTGGCATCGCAATTTCCAATATTCACAGAGAAGCATGTCTGACTGCGTGTTCCAAGGAGAAAAAGCCATTGATGGGATGGAGGACAGCAGAGGGTTCACAGGGAGAAAAACTGTACTCATGGTTTCATCAAACCCGCAAGACAGAGTGGAAGGGAAAGAGGCCACAAAGCAACACAGCTCAACACGCCAGACCCAGGGAGGGCGCCAGACCCAGGGAGGGCACCGGGAACCCCAACCCTCCCAGGATTGCCAGAGGCTGGCCGGGAGGGTGACAAAGGAAAACCCAGCCTCACGCTGCTTTCATGAAAACACCTAAAATGATTTTTTTAAAGGCTGAAAATACAGGGATGGGTAAAAAATGTAAAATAAAGCAGGAGTGGCAACATTTTTACCAGAAAGATGGAATTTAAACTTAAAAACAGTAAGGAAGATAAAGGGATAATGCCTTTTCTTTCCTTCTTTTTTTGATACAGTCTGACACTGTCACCCAGGCTGGAGTGCAGTGGCACGATCTCAGCTCACTGCAACCTCCACTTCCTGGGTTCAAGCGATTCTTCTGACTCAGCCTCCTGAGTAGCTGAGATTACAGGTGCCTGCCACCACGCCCAGCTAATTTTTTGTATTTTTAGTAGAGACGGGGTTTCACTATGTAGGCCAGGCTGGTCTCAAACTCCTGACCTCAGATGATCTGTCCGCCTCAGCCTCCCAAAATGCTGGGATTACAGGCGTGAGCCACCATGCCCGGCAGATAATGACTTTGGAAAAAAACATAATTTGCAAAGTAAATACAGTCGTCATGGCTGGGGCCTGAGATCGCACCACTACACTCCAGCCTGGGCAACAGAACTGGACTCTGTCTCAAAAAAACAAAAACAAAAACAAAAACACCCCAAAACACCAAAAGTCATCATAAAGTTATGTGGGCTGGGCACAGTGGCTCATGCCTGTGATCCTAACACTTTGGGAGGCTGAGGCAGGAGGACTGTTTGAGCCAGGAGTTCAAGACCAGCCTTGGCTCAATTCAATAACTGATAGAGATTAGGCCCTACGTACAGAGATAAACATCTTTCTCTTAAAAACAGTTCTGGCGAGTTTAGCTTGGTCTGCTATAATCAGGTGCTCGGCCACAAAGTAACACATCTGAAAAATGGAGATTCTACCGATCACGGCCCTAGGTCAAGTTCCAGTCAAATTCAGATAAAGAACCACCATAAGAACTCCCAGAAACCCAACTATTTAAACATGGAAACACAGATTCCTAGATGAACCTAGTCCAAAGAGACAGTAAAAATGGAAATGGCCGCTACTCTGGAATCATGAAAAACCTGTTCACACCGAGCTGCTCGCAGAAGAGCGTGGCCTGAAAGTCTTCCTTATCAAGACACAAGGCACACATACGTCAAGAACTGAGTCCTCACGCAGGAAACCAGAAAAATGGCAAAAAGAACTCAAACCAGGAAAAAGTGTTCTTTAGAAACATCAACAAAATAAACTCCTGAGGTTGCTGGAGACAGAGAAAGACTAGAAATAAGAGAGGAGAAAGACATGGGTTAAGTAGAGCCCGCATCGCTGCCTGGGGAGGCCCAGGGGAGTGCAGCGACGGCCCGTGCCAGAGAGAGGTGGGCGAGCTGCCTTCCCCAGGGCCACAGCCTAGAGGTGGCGACACACAGAAACCTGGCGGCCAGCAAGCACGGGGACCCCGCACCTGTCTGCCAGCCTCCCACTATGGAGCCCCACACGCCCTCAGGTCTCCTGGCCCCCGGGGTCTGGGACGGGTCCTTACCCCCAACTCCTCTGCAATCCTCTGCCACTCCAGGTGGCCGTGTGCAGCCGCGATTCCCTGCAGCCGCTCCAGCTCCTCCCTGCCCCACTCCTGCTTGTTGATACTGGGGTGCTCCGAGTTCTGCCAGAACTTCTGGATCTCCTCTGCACTGCGGCTGCCTTCAAACTACACCAACAGAGACATTCAGCCTTGTGTGAGTAACCTCCCTTCTGGGCGTGGAGGAAGAAGAGCTAAGCAGACCCCCGCACAATTGGTGCCTGCGACCCTTACTGCTCGTTTATTTCCTTTTGTACATAATCTCTCCAGAGATAATCACACCTTAGTTTATAGTTGGAGGAGTGTCTAGAGCAGAAACACTGCAGAGCATGAACTAGGGAAAAACAACCACACCAGGACAGGAATCAACGGCCCAGGCGGTAGTGCCCCAGCCTGAAAGGGCATGTGCCACATGGCAGGCCAGCCCAGGCGGCAGCGTTCAGTATCGTAAAGATACCCGCTGTATGGCAGGCTTGGAGCAAGAGTCACTTCTCATGAAAGGGAGTAGTAGTTTCTTGCATCCAGTTCTTGTGGAAAGCTGGCCTCAGGCTGGCAATCTCGCGTACGTCCAGGGCTCAAAATCCCTCCGGTATAATCGCGCCTAGGTGGTTGTACACTCTGCCAGCTCTGTTGCGCCTGTGCTGACTCAGAGCATCCTCCTGTAGAAACTCCCAGAAGTAGCCTGCCCCTAGATCAGAGATGCTGCACGCTGCACCCTCCTTGCTGCACACCGCCCACCTCCTCGCCTCGGTGGCGTAATGGGGGAGGACCCCTTGCTTATCGCTCACGTCTGTCTTGACCCTATTACTGTTCTTAAGATGACCTTACTCGATACCCATCCCCACAACCTATACCTAATAATACAGACGCGCCTGGACGCTGGGGACCTCGCCTGTCTCTGCTTGTAGATGGTGCTGGCCCCGAGCTCAGCTGCTCCTATCCAGTCCTTCGCTGTTCTGTCTCATTTCTTGGATCCCATGCCTCAGCACAACGATAGGGGACCCCCATGACCCTAGTAGGACCAGACCCTACAGCCTTGCAGGCCACTGACCCTAGGGACGCCCTAGATGCAGCTCCAGGCTGAGCTGTTGCTCTCTCCAGCCAGCTGCAGGATTCCACGGCTGCCAGTAAGCGGACACTTCGTCCGGCTCACGAGGACTTGCATAGCCAGACACGCAGACCTGGGTCTAAATGCAAGGCTGGGAGCCTTGCAACTGTCTGTCTCAGAGGGGGCTGCGCACCAGCAGCAAGGCCCTCACGAGGCCGCTCGCCACTCCCAACAGACATGCGCTTCACTGGGGTGGGCGGGGGTCACATGGAAACCGTAGCTCGGGGGGTGTGGCCTTACCCCCCAATTCCAACTGCACCCGGGCTACAAGCAGCTGCACTGTGAGCTGCTTGGGGCTCAGACCTGTCCCTGACTTACATTCATATTGGAAATCTTCTCCCAGTCATGGCTGTCCAGTCTGTTTCCCAGCAAGGCCTCTTCTGGAAGCTGGCTGGAGGAAGGGGTGACGGCATTGGTGCCATGCCTAGCCTGGAGGCTCCCCTGGGCCCTCCCGGGGGGACCTGCTCACTTGATGTCCTGGATCTCCTTCTCGGCCTCCTTGGCCTGCTTCTCCAGGGCCTGTCTCTCTGGCTCACTGGAGACTTTGCTCTGCTTCTGGTGCAAGTACTCTAGCCTGCAAGGCAGAACAGAGGTGGAAGGGCTGCGGCCTGAGGGCTGCTGGGCGAGGTGGGTTCTCTTCAAGGTACAGGGCAAGCAGTGTGAGCTCAGCTGGGATTCTGAGTCTCCCTCACCCTCCCTGCCTTGGCCTCCTCACCCATGAGGGAAGCTGCAGCACCCACCTCTAGGCTGCCACCGGGGTTGGAAGGGCCGCAGTGCCTGCTGATGCAGAGGCTACCGCCTGCTGGCCCCCATGTCTCAGAGCTCACCACAGTCCTCCCAAACCTCAGTGCCCCAGCTCCCTGCCTGTGCCTAGCACAGAGATGCAGCTGTGGGCAATGTCCTGACTCATGCCCGTGAGGAGGCTGGAGGCTGTGAGACCACAGTGAAGAACCACTCCCCAGCATAGGCCAGGGAGGAAAACCCAGCTTTCCCCGAGCCTGAGGAGCCCCGCAATCGCCACTGCAAACCTGACCAGGCACATCAAGCCTGGGGTCCCAGGCCTGGGCAAAGGCCTCTCAGTGCCCAGAGACGTCCTGGCTGCTTCGATCCTCATGGCGCCCCCTCTGCCCCGAGAGCTCATGGTGGTCGCACAGAAGACATGTGGGGACTGTGTGCTGCTGAGGGAGCAGCCAGCCCAGTGCTGCTGGGTCTCCCGGCTCTGGAGCCCCTCTGTCCTGGACCACAGTCATCCACACAGCAGCACCTGCCATCGAATGCTGACAGCAGAGCCACACTGTGCCTCGCTTCAGTCACGCTATATCACCCATCAGCAAACAGGTTTCAGGAATGGGGAAAAGAGAGGCCCAGAGAAGAGAAGCTGCCTGAGCCGCACACCTCACAGTGGCCACGTGGACTGACCCCACGCTTAGCTGCCCAGCCACGGGGAAGTCCCCTTGAGGGAGAAAGGGTATAAAAATCCAGGTATCAGCCTCTCTCCATGGCAGGCAGGAGCCGCTGCAGGGTAGAGGCATGCAGCTAAGCAGAACCTCCGCCTAGCCCACACCGCCTGGCCTTGACTTTTCCTGTTGGCTGGGAAAGGTTGTTTTGTTTGTTTTTGAGACAAGGTCTCGCTCTGTCGCCCAGGCTGGAACATAGTGGTACAATCTCGGCTCACTGTAGCCTCGACCTCCTGGGCTCAATTGATCCTCCCACTTCAGCCTCCCAAGTAGCTGGGACCACAGACGTGCACCACCACACCGAGCTCATTTGTTTACTTTTTGATTGTACGTTTTCACAAGCCATGCTGCCCAGGTTGGCCTTGAACTTCTGGGCTCAAGAGATCCTCCCGCCTTGGCCTCCCAAAGTGCAGGGATTCCAGGCGTGAGCCCTGCACCCAGCCTGAAGGCTGTTTCTGACCTTTGTTTTTAGACTTACTTGAGTAACTTGGGCTGAAGCAATCGCTGCAGGCGGTCACTCACGACTGACTTTCGGAGCAAGGCCTTTTCCCAGTTCTTCCCTGAGGAGAAGCCACAGTGCCATCACTGAGGGTCTGGGTCCTCTTCACGGCCCAGCCCGGCTGTCAGTGTGCACTTCCCGAGGCGGTGGGGGCCCACAGACGCGGCCCCTCCACCCAGCAGCCACAGCTCCACCCAAGGCTTGGTGCCAGCTCACGTGCACAGTCAGCAGGGCTCTGTGGCCCAAGACGAGGCGGGGAGACTGAGCAAGAGGATGGGGTGGGCCCGGCCAGCCCCTCATGACTGGCATCCTAGAAAGGACCTGCTCAGCATGGGAAAGGCAGGGGTCAAGGGGCCAGTACCAGTGGTCAAAGCCTGAGGGACCCATGAGGTCACAGCAGAGAGGTCTGATAATTTGGGGAGAAATCGAAGAAGGCAAGGCGTGGGGAGGGGTCCCCAAGTTCAGGGGTGCCACGGGGCCAGCTGGGGCTCTTACATTTGGTCACGAGGAGCTCCTCGAAAGCCTTGATACCCTGGGCAGCCTTCTCCCGTGTGTCCTCATTGGCAGGGGGCCCCTGTCAGGGCGCATGGCATCACCACAGGCACAGAGCACGTGTGCTCCCTGCAGGCCCAGTGCATCCCTCCAGAGCCCACAGCAGGACTTGGGCCCCTGCCTCCCGTCCTCCCGCACTGTGAGGCTGGGGGGTGCGACCCTGCTGGCCCCTCCAGGCTGAGGAGTCAGGCCTTGCACAGGCAACGTGGGTGCCTACACCAGTGCTTGCTCATCGCTTCACAGGGGCACACCCTGGCAGCCCAGCACAACGCAACGCAGAGGTCAGCCTGCCCACCACGGATGAGGTGGTTTTAAGGGGGTTGACCAATGTTATCTTGAACTCAAGAGAATTCAAGACACCCCACAGCAGGACCTGGGGACAACAGCCCTTCCTGCAGGGCACAGAGCCTTGCTGATGAGAGCAGGGCCTCGGCTACTCACCACACTGGTAACCTTGTCCTTGAAATACGGCTTCATGAAGTGCCCCATGTATGTGCTTGGGGGCAGGCTCTTGCTGTCCTTCACCTTGGTGCCTTTGGACCCAGCCAGATCCCTCATGAGTTCTTCCTGTGACAGATACAAGGCAAAGACCCCCTGTGGGCCGGCAGCAACAACTCTCCCTGTGGAGAATGGGACCAGGGGCAGGGGAGAGGTAGAGCACTGGGGAGCCCTGGACCTGGGAGGCCCAGCTGTGGGAGGCTCTTGGGGTGGGGCGGCGTGGGCACGGTGGGCCACAGCCCATCCTACCTGCTGCTCCCGGTTCTGGGCCAGCAGCAGGTTGGCATCAGCCAGCTTCTCCTGGATGACCTCCTGGTAGACCATGTTCAGCTGCAGGCAGGTCTCTGGGTCTTCGGGGAGGGTCTTATCCTTGGGGTCGTCCTCATCGTTGCTGGCTTCACACCACCTTTCTTCTTCCTGGTTACAAGCGAAAAACGGCACATAAGGAGATGAGACGTGGACGGTCCTATCCTCGGGAGCCAGTCGCCCATCGCTGGGCCTCTGGGACACCGAGGCAGCTCCGGTGCAGCAACAGCCAATGTGGAAGCAGGAAGAGGTCCTAGTGGGCAGCAGGAGGGTGTCTGAGCCTGGGAGTGGCCTGTGTGAGCCTTTCCTAATCCACGGCAGGTAGAGCGCCCTGCTGGAACACGCCAGGGCTGGGGCTGCTGTGAGGCAGCGGGCAGCCTTCCGGGACCAGCAGCGTCCTGCGACCCTGAACTCTGTCCTGAGCCCGTCATGTCCCTCACCAGCAACGCACGGCGAGCAAGCGCGTGTGGGAGCAAAGTCTCTGCAGAGCCAGGAAGCAGACGCGGTGAAAACACTGGCCACAGCAGGACACTTGCCCACAGAAGGCAGACCACACGGCCACTAAAATATGAGCTGACTCAGCACTACTGACTTGGTGGAAAAAAGCAGCAGCGAACAGCACACATTTTCCAAAGGAAACAAAAGGCAGCTGCCAGGGGCTGGCCTTGCTGGGCGGCCCCACACGCTGTTCAGGTGCTCGCGTATTTCTCGTTTTTTTGAGACAGGGTCTCATTCCACCACCCAGGCCGGAGGGCAGTGGTGCAATCACACCTCACTGGAGCCTCAACTTCCTGGGCTCAATTGATCCTGCCACCTCAGCCTCCCAAGTAGCTGGGACCACAGGCCTGTGCCACTGCACCAGCTAATTTTTGTACAGCTGCTCGTATAAACATGATGTGTGCTGTAAATGTCCCCACTATCCCACAGGAATCTGAGGCACAGAGAGGAGAGCTGTGAGAGGCAGGACCCAGGTGCACGACTCACAGCTGCCCACAAGTGACGATGCCACACTGGAGACAGAGGCTACGGTATAAGCCCAGAAGAAAGCCAAAGGATGTAATCACCAAGCTGTTAAAGTTGTTATTTCTGGGGACGATTTCAGTGATAGATGATTTTTCTGTTTTTTTTTTTTTATAACAAAGGTGCATCATTTTTATAATGCAGAAAAACCACCAATATGGTTCAAACCACACCCCCTCCTCCCAGGCCACTGGGGAAGGTGGTGGCAGGCCTGGCCCAGTGGCACAGCCAGGTCAGGCAGCAGTTACCGAGATGAGGGCATCAGCAGCGTCCAGGTCCTCAGAAGGCGGCGAATCTGTCAGAAACACAAGCAGCACAGTGCTGGGACCAGCGTTGGGTCGGGGTGGGGCACAGCTGACCACTGCTTCCTGGGTAGGGCAGGGCAGAGGAGGGCCTGGGGCCGTGAGGTGATGAGAGAGCCTCAGGCTGAGGCTTGCAGTGAGCGGACCTTCCCTCCCCAACAGTGGGGTGGGCACTGGACCAAGGCGGGGTCAGGCAGACAGAGAAGACTGACTGCACACTGGGGAGCCCCAGGCACACGGGACAACGCTACACAGGGCTCACTGGATGGCACAGGCTGTCCTGTGCTGAAGACACAGATGGGGAAGTTTAGCAGAAAATGGGCCTGTCCTTCCGGAGCTCAGCCAGTCAGAGGGGAGGCACAGACACAGAGGCCCTGACCACAGGAGAAAGACAGCAGGTTGCCTCAGAGGCAGGCCCTGGGTCTGGGGAGAGGGGACAGCAAGGCTGGGAGGTCTCCCATCAAGGCAGCAGCTGGTGGGGTTGGTGGGAGGCTCAAAAGCCAAAGGGACCATGGAGGAGAGCACGTGGGGAGGGGAGCAGGTTGGGAGGGCAGGCTGTGGGGAGGGGAGGCTGCGGGGTGGGGTCACGTGGGGAGGGGAGCAGATTAGGAAGGCAAGCTGTGGGAGGGGAGGCTGTGGGGTGGGGTCATGTGGGGAGGGGAGCAGGTTGGGAGAGCAGGTTGTGGGGAGGGGAGGCTGCAGGGTGGGGTCACGTGGGGAGGGGAGCAGGTTAGGAAGGCAGGCTGTGGGAGGGGAGGCTGTGGGGTGGGGTCACATAGGGAGGAGAGCAGGTTGGGAGGGCAGGTTGTGGGGAGGGGAGGCTGCGGGGTGGGGTCATGTGGGGAGGGGAGGCTGAGAGGAGAAGAGATCCTGGGAGTGTGAGCTGTGGGGACCATCCAGGCATGGACTGTCCAGGCTGCCGTTGGGTAAGCTCCAGACCCGCCCTCTCCTCCCAGGATGGTCCACTCCAGAAGCCCCGCACAGGGCCGAAGTGGCCAGGGCCAGAGGCTGGGAGGCCTAGAGCACACAGTACACACACAGCCAGCAGGTTCAGGGGCTAGCAAAGCAGGAACTGTCAGAAGCTCTCTGGCTGGAGGACAGGCAGACACCAGTGCTGGCAAAAATTTGGGCCTAGTCCAAGCAGCACCAGTCATCATTTTATCATCATTATTTTTAGAAACAGGCTCTTGCTGCGTCACGTCCAGGCTGGACATGAACTCCTGGATTGAACAATTCTCTCGCCTCAGCCTCTGGAGTCCCCGGGATTACAGGCCAGAGAGATCACAGCCAGCTACCTTCACACCCTAATGTACCTGAGAGGAACCCAGAGGGCAGACCAGCTGTTCTTAGCCAGGCCCCCAGGAGGCCAGGTGCAAGGGGCTCACCTGCTTCAGAATCTGACTCGAAACTTGATTCTGAGATCTCCATGTGCGTGCCCGAGGAGCTGGGATCCAAAATCCTTTCCAGCTCCTTGATCTCCTGTGTTATCTTCTCTCTTTCAGCATCTATATCCATGACTTCACCTGCTTCCAAAACACATCCCAAGATGTTAGAAACCAAGACGGTACCGGGATCCCGTTCTTCAAACATACCCGTCCGCAGGGGACGGCAGGAGCCTGCTTGGCAGCGGGCACTGAGTACCCCAGAGAAAGATTAACTGCCAGGCTGAGAATCGGGGAGCCCTGGGGCTGCAACCTCAGACCTTTCTGTACCCCACGAACTCCTGCTATGTGCTCTGCCAAGAGCCGAAGCCCCAAGAACGTCTCCTGCCTGCTCTGAGGCCGCAGCTAGCACAGGTGGGGCATGGATGAACAACAACAGGCCCCACGGTCCGGTCTCTGCTCCCACGCCAAGCCACTTGGAAAGTCGCCACCCAGTGCAGAAGGTGTGTGGTGCAGCGGCAAAGTCGCCACAGGGCAAGGACACAGCCCATGACCCCCGTGAAAGCTAAACCCACGGCCACAGCTTCAAGCCATCCTGCCCTCCCATGGTGCAGAGCTGGACCCACAGAGAACCTCTGAGAAACGTTCAGAGACATGAACTGAGACTGCCCAGGTGACAGCACCGACGGGACAGGGGAAGGAAGCTCCCAAAGGCAAGGCTGGCCATTCTCTGTGCATCCAGAACGGCACCTGGAGCGCGGCCGTGCCTGACCCTGAACAAATGTTTGTCAGGGTTTTTTCTTAGGAACTGTGGTCTGAAGGGAGGAGGACTCTGGACGAGAGAGTGGAAGGATGAAGCGTTAGCAGAGAAATCTCAAAGCAGCACTAGACCCAGAAGCCAAAACCACCCAACAACAGAGAGGCACCCTCGCCTGTCCCAGACACGGCTCTCCCTGCGGCAGACTGACAGGGGCCCTGCCCAGCTGAACAAAACCAAAGCATCCACCCGCGAGCACCGTTAGCCGCAGCAGCCCAGGACCCTCACTCCTGCCAAAGTCCCTCTGCTTATGCCCGAGATGCTTGTGAACCTGTAAACTGAACTCAGCTAACAACCGGCGGAGATGCTTTCCCCGCCGGAAGCCTCACACAAGTGGCTGCTGCCTCCCCTCCCCGTGTCGCTAAGGTCGGTGATATTCAGCAGGAAGGAGGTCAAAGTCACCCGTCCCGAGCCACTCACTTAAGGGGCTGACCCTCTGCCCGCACCCCTCTCCCAAGGGCTGGTCCCAAGGGCTGGTCCCAAGGGCTGCCCACCGGGACAGAGCGCAGCAGGCGGCCTCTCCAGCCTCAGCCGCGGGGACGCCACCCGGACTCGCCTGGGCCCAGGGAACCCCAGGAAGAGCCAGGACGGTGGCTTGGGAAACAGACCCGCCCAGGCCCAGATTCGCCTCCTGCTCGCTGCGGGACCGGGGGAAGCCCCCTTCGAGGCTCGGCCGCCGCGCAATAGCCAGCGCAGTCCCCGAGACGCACGCGGGAGCCCTGCAGCTGGGGCCGCCCCGCAAGAGCCTCCTCGGAGCCCCCGGGGGCCGCAGCCCGCCCCCGGGGGCCGCAGCCCGCTCCCAGCGGAGGGGCTCCCAGGGCCGGAATCCCCGCGGGCCCGGGCTCGGCCAGACGGGGCCACGCTGGGCCTCAGTTTCCCGGACTTTGGACGCTGCCCCGCCCCCATCCCGGGCCTCGGCTGTCTGCTCCTCGGGACGGCGCCCCGGACAGCGCCCCCTCCGCGGGGAGAGGCTGGGAGCTGCCGGCGCCGCCCGCGTTTTACCTGCTAGGCGCAGCCCTCAAATACCGGCGCGAACCCCGCCGTCTCCCGGGCGACCTCATACTCGACGCTTCCGGCGGCTGGAGAACTTGAGCGGCGCGCGCCGGAAGTCCCACCTCCTAAGGCGCGGGGCACGCCGGGACGGCCGCTATGGCCACCCGGGATCACAAGGGCTACTGGCTCAGTGCTGCCCTCGCGCGGCCACCCTGGGGACCGCCTCTGCACGCTCTGGAGGGGCGCGGGAGGACGCGGGACCCCAAGGCAGGGGACAGGCACCGGGCCACCTGGTCCCTATCCGGAAGCCCGGTCCTCACTGGCTGTGACGTTCGGCCATCGCTGGACCTCTCTCTGCCTGTTTCATCCTCTGCTAACGGACATCTTGGGGTTTGGTTAAGCAGCCAATGAGAAAGTCTACGTGAAGGGCTTTTCCCTAGCCTGCCCTGCATGCCCAGGACGCCCAGGCCAGGCCGATCTCCAGGCACGTGCGGGAGACCGAGGCCAGAAGGGGTGGGGGCCGCACCACGCTGAACTCACTTGCTTCCCTGGTACCTATGCACAGCTTCCAGGCCCTCTGGGGTGTCCTGGCCTGGAAACCTGCCCTGGGGCCCTACCCTAAGCGGGTATTCATTCCTTCAGGAACGTGCCAGGGCTGACTCAGCTGGGAGCTGGGAGCTGGGCCGGAGCCTACAGTTCCTGGCTCCTGAGAGCTTGGGAGCACCAGAGGCGCTGCAGAGACATCCTGAGGCCCAGCCAGTGAGGGGACTCCCACTCCAGCCTGGGTTTTGAGCTGGGGGCATCAGCTGGAGAACTGTAAAGGGGGGTTGCCCCGTCTACCCAGGAGGTGGGCTTTTGGTGGCAAAAGGCTACGCCCAGGTGAGGCCAGACTGGGAGCTAAGGATTGGCAAGAAACAGATGGAGAAGGTGGAACCAGACAGCCGTAGGCTCCTCAGGCGCCTCCTGTTTTGGTCCCCGCATCGTTGGGAACTGCCCGAGCAGGGCTTAAAATGCGGAGGCAGAGGCGGCACTAAATACGGCGCTGCGAGTTGTATTTTTAAACTTCTTACTACAGAACGCTTCAAACAGACACCAAAAGAGAGGAGTGTGCAAAACCGGGGTGCCCATCTCCCCCTGGCTTCCCTGGGCCCCACCTGCTCTATGAGCCGGCTGGCATGCGGGCCAGTGGCCACCCTGCTTCATGAGCATCTGGTGGATGGGGCCCGGCTGGCGATCTGGCCTTTGTGACCCCCACCCCATAAAACGCTGTCTCTCCCACAGGGCCTCCAGGAAGGTCTGTGGCATGACACATCCTCGCTGGAAGCCCCAATCCTGTTGATACAGGGCTCCCATGTAGGGCCTCAGCCCTGTGGGGTCGTGGGGTGTCCTGTATAGCTGTGCTGAGGCGCAGGATCTGGGAAGTAAAGCGACAGGACACAGAAAGACTAGAAGACAGCTGGGCTCGGGGGACCATGCCACCTATGAGCGGAGACAGGCGAGGCCCCAAACATCCAGAAGCATCTGTATTTATTAGGTACAATGCAGGGGGAAGGGTTGTGAGGTCATCTATAGGCTTAATGGTAGGACATACATAATCATGTGAGTAGCAGGCGAGAGGGCCACCCCATCATGTCACCTGGGCAGAGCGGTGGACCGTAAGCAGTAGTAGAGGGCTGTGTACAAAAAGGTTCACCCCCATTAGGTCACCAAGGCAAGGAGGCGGACTGTGTGCAACAGGTGTCACGCGCAACACTTCTTATCTGGGGGCTGGAGACGTCAAAGGATTCCTATGGGATACTGTGAGCCAATGCAGTGGGAGCCGACAGACTTGTGCTCTTCTCTAAGATATTTATGGGAGGTTTCTTTGAGCTAGCACAGAAGTGAGAAAAGGCTGACAGGGTGTGCAGCTGCTGTGACTGGTCACACCAGAGGGGTTCTTCTCCCTTGGTTATTTGTGGGATCTCAGGCCTGAAGCCGACTTTCCACAGGAACCGGATGCAAGGTACTATAGCTCCTTTATCGGCAGGAGAGGCTCTTGCTCCAAGCCTGCTATACAGCGTATGCCCTTTCAGGCAGGGATGCCACTGCCTGGGTCTTTGGTTCTTGTCCTGGTCTGGCTGTTTTCCCATGTACTGCTTCTGTTCTGTGACTGCTCTAGGCATTCCTCCTCCTACAAACGACTATATGGTTATATGGAAGGATTCTATAAATCAGCACTAAATGTGTCGGTACAGCTCTGACTACAATACCTGTATGATTATATAGAATATATGTATGATTATATAGACTATGTAGAAAGATTATATGGAACTCAATATGCTAGATATAAGTACTAAGTATGACGACATAAGCTAGATACATATAAGCAGTAAGTTATACTTCAGGCACTACTTGTTCTGACTATAACACACGATTATATATGCAGGATTATATAAACAGTTGCGTAATAACACCATAAACTAAGATATTCTTCAGGCACTGATTGTGCCTGGGGCTGCACAGCTCTCCTTCCTCGGGCCCGTCCGGGGTCACCCACATCCCCAGAGCTGCCTGTACACTCAGAGGCTGACTCTGGCACCTTCCAACCACAGCGCCGTCTCAAGTCAGCCCTGACAGCACAATCCAGAACCTGCTTTCACCGACCGGCAGGAGCGGGAGACGCACAGGGCTGGGCAGCAGGACCGCTCCGCAGGGCCTCCTGGAAAGCTCTGACCTTCACCTGTGACTGAGGCCAGAGGTCTAGTGGTTGAGACGCCTTGTTTGAAAATTCAACCACATGATCTGAAAGAATGACCCAATGCTGGCATCCAATCTATCCAACTCTGAAACGTGCAGCTGTGTGACTCACATGTCCATCATGTGTGAGTCCCTGTTGTCAGGCCCAAGCAGCCACGGTGTGAGTCTGCCCCTGACCCCAAGGGCTGAGGACCTGGAGAGCACCTGCCAGCGCAAGGTGCTGGTCAGGGCAGGAGCAGGTGAGCTATGGAAGGCTGCGGTGTTCTCCAAGTCCTGGCTAAGTCAGCAGAGAAGAGACAGTGGGGTGAACTGCAGAATTTATTTAAATAAGAAAGCTATCAATTGGAACAGGAGTGGAAAACAAACTTGTTGAAAAAACATCCATAGGAAAATAGTTAAAAAGGCATTTAGTGTGTGTGGCATTCCCTCTGTGGGAGGTGGTCAGAAAGGCAGCTGGGACTTCATACGAACCTGGGCAGGCTCTGCTCATACTTGAAATTCCCAAATTCTCAACTGCATTGTACAAAATGCCGCCTGAAAATGTTCATCAGAACCCCCAGCCAACGAGGCCCATTCAGATGGCTTCACAGCACGGAATGCATGGCCTTGGTCCCGGGGTCCTGGGGGGAGGACACCAGCAGCCACACAGTGGCCCCTTCACATTCAGGCCATGACTGCAGGGACCACCCGCTGGGGCCACAAAAGTGACCTGGGAGCCAGATGGAGCCCTGAGTGCCAGCGGAGCACAGGTCCCTGCCCAGGCGGCCACCTCTGAGGCTCAATCAGTGTTTTTTCTACTTAGGAAATCAAGAACAATCAATTGTAGTTATCTTAGAACTGCTGTTCTGGGATGAGAAGGAGAACACTGGGGACAGCACTGCTCTTTTGGTATTTAGTAATTTCTTAAAATCACTGGCTTTTATGACAATGTCTTCCAGAGCTCATTAGAATCTATAAAATTGCAGGGATTTCACCAAGAAGGGCTGCACAGAAACTCCTGTGCAACTCAGCCAGGGGCTGCTCCTGCTGCGGTGGCCAGAACCGGCCAAGGGCACGACACTGGAATCTCGCTCACGATAAACACTTTACTCTGGGTGGAGACCGCATATTTAAGGGCACAACTGCACATTTAGACAAGCGGTGGTGATCTCGGGGCATATACACAGCTTCCCGCAGAAAACACCTAGGGGTCCTCAAGAGTCCTCCTCGTCTTTAATCTCAGAAATTCTGTCTATAGATTTAAGGATTTCAATAACAAGATTCAGCGTCTCGGCTCCAGAAATCAGTTGCCTGAAATCAAGCACAGGTATTAGGATGGGCAACAACAGCTACTCCGCAGCTACTCTGCAGCAATGGGGTTGGTGGGGGGGGGTCGGGGTGGGACGGGAAAAGGGAGGCGTTGGGGGGGGAGAAAGAGGAGGGAGGGGTTCCAAGGGGGAGAAAGGGGAGGAGTTAGGGGGAAAAGGGGAGGGGTTCTGGGGAGAAAGGACAGGGGTTCCAGGGGGAGAAAGGGGAAGGGTTCCAGGGGGAGAAAGGAGAGAGTTTTCTGGGGAGAAAGGGGAGCGGTTCTGGGGAGACGGGAGGGGTTCTGGGGAGAAAGGGGAGGGGCTCTGAGGAGATGGGAGGGGTTCTGGGGAGAAAGGGGAGG